>JAZHYW010060696.1:0-79744 GCA_037355805.1 Ixodes ricinus | reverse complement strand
TGTATAGCTGGACAGTTTTTACTCGACAACCGGCTTCTGGAAGCTCGTTTTCGAACTCACCACGGCGTGGTTATAGCCATGCACAACACCTGCCGCAAATCGCGGTTTGGACCGCATTCATGTTGGCCGAATTGCGGTTTATTTGCCCGTGAAACACCGCTTCCAGGTAGTTGAGTAGCTTGTTTACAGAGATTAATTCAAGACGACCATTGCTGCCGCACACGAACAGCGCAAAAACAAAAACAAATACTATGATAGAAAAACTGACGTCCATCGCACCATTCTACGACGGGCATTGCGGGGAAGTAAACACATGGCTGCTAGCAAATTCAGTTGAGTGGGTTGTTTTACCTACTGTCACAAATATCTACGGCATGTATATTTACTTTTTACTAGGATATTCATCCCGTTGATAGTTGCAAACACCTTCTGAGAAATGACATTACTGAGAGAAATCAACATACTGGGTACATAATGAATTGCTTAGCTGATAATCAAAAAAATTTTAACCTTCCAAACGACGGAATTAGTAATAAGAAGTGGTGGTGTGCGGTCATACTGATGTTTGTATGTGCTGTGGATGCGTGAACAAGCAAACAACATCTTTTTTTTTTGTGGCCTATGAATTGGGCGGTGCTTACTCTGCTTGAGCATGCCATCTGGTGGCGAGCAATTTAACCTTCTTTAACGCTTCGCGATACGTATGTTCTGGTCGCCGTGCAACAACGAGCTTAGTAGGCTGCTTCGAATTAGCTCTTTTGAGAGCGGCCTTTGGTTTCACGAATCGTTTACGATTCCTCCATTACTTGTGGTATTGACGAAGGGCCGGGTGTTGATTTTCTCCGTTTCACATCGCCGTGCTGACAACGATAAGACTGAGTGACTGCGTTCGAAACGCTAGTTCTCTTACCTGCGCCTAGAAGTTGGCTTCGGCAAGAAATACAGTTCATAATCTCGCGTCATGTTTCTATTTGCTGGTCCTCTCGCCCCAAATGCAGTGACGTGTTTAGATGGGCGCGAAGCATCTAACAATATTTTCTCGCGATAGCTGCTTGCGGGCGCTGGGGGACCGCCAGTTGCCCAGGTATTTGCCTCTTCAAAAACTATGCCAACTATTTTCGTTTGAATCGCGGCAGCGTTCCGTGTAAAGAGCGACAATAGATCTAGCTTCCACGTTAAGCCTTATTGAGCCCGATTCGCTTGATTCGGGGTCGCCATAATGAGACGCAGACGAGAGAGGAACTTTGCCCCCTGCTTTCAGGGACGAAGTTGCGTCCTTTTCTGTAGGAACAGAGGTGACAAGATCGTTCCTTTCTCGATGGAGATATATAGACCGACACGCGGGCTTGACGTCACGGAGCTGCGGCGGCGCTGCGATCGCGCCGGAGCCGGGGGTGTGGGCAAAAGCGCGCACGTTTCGCATGGGCGTCATAGCATTTCAGCATGCCGCGAAGCTGTGTTGCCGTTAATTGCACCGAATTGTACAGGAAAAGAAGCGGAGTGAGTTTCCACAAGTTCCCGGCAGACTCTGAAAGGCATAGAAGGTGGATAATATCCGTGGATCGAAAAGAATGGTCGCCTCGCGCGAACGACGGTTTGTGCGGCAAACACTTTCTTGAAGGCAAGTGCGGCTTCCATTTCAATCTCCGTCCCGAGGCTTGCTTATGTGCAGGGAAACCGTTGTCTGATCGAGACCACCGGGATTTTGTTCCCATGTGTGTTCGCGCACAAAGCATCGGCCAAGCGCTCGTCGGAGGCTCGCTACGCCAGTGCTACCCAGCAGTATAGAGGATCGGCGACAGAACGGCAGTGTTGTAGGCATTACCGAAAAAAGTAACGAAATACGTTACTCGTTACTTGCAAATAAAAGGTACGCGTTACCGAGCTACGTTGCCTAGAAATAAAAGGAACCCGTTACCGCTACCGATAAAAAGTAGCGCACGTTACTTCTGCGTTACTTTTTTAAATTATGATTTAACACATTTTACGGTTTTGACGATACAGGTCATATATCAAGAAACATCATGCAGAAACTGAACATAATTACTTTATCTCTTTTTACGGTTTCACCTAAATACTCACAAAAAAACGCAAAGAAAAACATGGCTTGACGCCTAAAACACGGAAAAAATTGAAGTGTAATTTCTTTAAGACTTGGGAAGTAGTAACGCGTAACGTAACTATGTTACTTGAAATAGTAACGTAACTACGTTACTCGTTACTGTGTCGAAAACGTAACGAGTAGGGTACTACGTTACTGAAAATGGTAACGCGTTACCGGCAACGCCGTTACTTGTAACGTGTTACCGCCAAGACTGCAGAACGGACAAAGCGTTACTGCTTGTCATGCCTTGTGGTCATGAGGGTAGGAAAAATATCATACCTTGACTTGAAGACGCTGTGTGCATTTAATCAATTAATGAATACACGCACTTCCGCAGACCCCCAGTCTGCTGATCCCGCAGGCAGTGCGAAAACTGACTCGAAGTAATCGTAGGCCTCGAGAGACTTGTACGCCTGCACCGTGTCGGCCGTGAACTGGGTTGGCGAAAAAACTAAATAAATGACGACGTGAGCCGTCGACTTCGGTGGCAGCAACTTTACGTCGGAAGTCCAGCAGGACTTGTTTACGGCGTACGGATCGTCGAAGGCAACGCCGTCCACACACAGTTTGTTTCGATACCGCTGCCGTTCAGGCTCGGGCAGCGAGCTCAAATAGGCGGGCATAGCATACGACATACGTTGTGGGGAAATACGACGCACAAATAAAGCTAGAAGCGTCCCTACAACGTCAACAACGAGCGCACGCTATAGAACGCAATGACGAAAGCACGGAGAGCCGGGCTGCTCTTGCCCACATAGCTACCGCGCATGCGCCCTTCCGACCGTGTTGGTAAACCTAGTCGCTCCGCGTGTCGGTCTATAGCCAGCCGGCAACGGCCAGGCGGCGCCAGCAGGGTGAGAGCCCACGGTTATACCCTGTCTCGTTGTAACTTGGCAAAGGGTGAACGATAAGCCCCGCATTGCGTGCCGACGGCTTCGAAATGCGCGACGTATAGACCTTTTCTGCAAGTGCGCCGCCATCTTGAATTGACGTCACTTCCAGTATGGGCGAAAACATTGTTTTGCCGTCGCCATGCCAATAGAAGGCATTTAGGATATAAGCGTAACCGTCACACTTTCTCGTTTTGCCTCCCTTTATTTTTTTACTATTTGCAGGTAGAAACGTTGGATTATTTTTTCGTCGCCCATACCGGATACGCCCATTAGGTGGCTGGGGACGAGAGTACACAGAAAAGGTCTATATCAGCGCAACGCACAGATATTGGAGCATGACTCAGCGAAATGCCTGATACTTCTTCGGAGTTGAGGCCTCCGGTGATACGCAGTCAAGTTCCGATTGGCACGCCAGGGACGTAGCTTCCGCTGTACTGGCACGTTATGCGATCACGGCTTCCTGGGATACCCAGTATTTCTTGCTTCAGACACTAGGCTAAGCGGCGCCACCAGAGTAAAAGCTCACGTTTGAACAATGCAGTCGCCACTCCCAGGGTACCCAATATTTCTTGCTTCAGTCGCTAGATGGCGCCAAGCCAAACAGCATTGCAGGTTGCCTATAGAGAGCCTTTTTTTTTCTCTAAGGGTTCGGACGCGTCGACTGCGGTCGGACTTCGTTGCATTTTAAGTCCGACCGCAGTCGACGCCAGAATCCGATGGAGCCGATCAGATGGCGGCAAAAATGCATCGTCACTGCGCTCATCTCTCTTTGTGTGTTTTCCATCACCGCGCGATCGCACACATTAAATGCGGCGCCATATTTTGTGTGTTTCTCGTATGCTTGATTAGGTGAGCCGGTGATAGCTCATCCACAAACACAAGGAGCACCATGACGATGCACTTTTGGCCGTGCTTGATTGGCATCGCGCCGTCCACGGTCACGCGCCCGCAGTATTCGCTACAGCTACACTCCGAATAGAGCCCAAACGGAGTGCTTCACCGCTTTTAACCGCAGACGCCCGACGATCGAATCGTAAAAAAAAGAAAATATTCGAAACATTTCATTTGGCAAACTCCTTTGAGAGGAGGCGAGCTGCCTTTCGGCAGAATTTGAAAAGCTGTTTACTCGCGGTTATTCGAAAGGAAACTCTGCCATGAAACACGTTTATAGCGTGAATCCATGGGATTGGGAGGAGGATAATGAGAGAGGAGAAATGTTGGAAGGCGATAGTACAATGTGGCGGAACTCTCTGAGATAACTTGAATACGCAGCTCGCACGCATTTCGCGGGATGGACAGTTTTTGTGGCTGATTTGGTTCAATCCTGTTATTCTAGAGCATTGAATTGGGATGTGAGGAAATGAGTCGTCGAGAGTTCAAAGTGGTGAGCTACATAACGCCGCGTGAGAGAAGTATGCGACCCATGCGTTTTGAAACGCTGTAATGTGTTACTCGACGAAGGGTGATAGTTTTGGGCTCGTTCGCGTTGAGAATAGGCCGATCTCACCAAGTTTTTGGCGCATGCTTAGGGCAGCTATAACTTTAGTTCAGAGGGGGCAGGCAGGAGTGCACCAGACGGATCGTGCCGTTCCGTGCTCTACATGCGCGGAGCTCCAGCGAGGTTGTCGCACGCGCAGAAAGACTAAAGTTCCCTCGATGCTTTTCGGCAGCGGTGACGTAGTCAAACTGACTGGTGAGATCGGTCTATTGGTGCATCTAGGGCCTGCCTCTGAAAGGAAATATCGCTCTTTCTCGAGTGAGTTAAACACTTCCGGTTCTCTACAAGACGTCGAATTTTGCATTATTTTGCGAGATTAAATCAACGCACTATCTTCGGGAAGTGTTCGCCTGTAGCACTTTCAGACGTAATTCACTGATGGGATGAAATAATCACGTGTAAACAATCAGGAGATATACCGGAGGTGTTGCGGTAGCGGGTAGCGCTACCCGCTATATGGCGCCACTAAGCTTCTTGCCTAACAAAAAAAAGAAAAAAAGTGGGTGAATAAGTTTTTGTTTTGGAGTGCAATTTGAACCGCGATTTGCCGATTTGCAAATAAATACTGCGCTCTCTAGTTTGTAATGGTCTTTCCAGAGTCTCGAGGATTTGTATAGTCTTTCATTGTAACTCTGCGTGTGAATAGTTAGGTTCAAGAAAAGTATGTTTTAACCTAAAGACATAGCAAGGAGCTATTATTTTTTATTATAGAATTTTGTGACGGATTTTACCGTCTCTTCGAAGAAAGTGTCGGGACCAAAATTGAAATTGTGTTTTCTCAATTATCAGGTCTCAGAAGAGCGAAGTGACGCAAATATTGACCGGGCGGTTACGGTATTGGCGACGAGATATTTCTGTGGCGCCCTCTCATGGTTCCCATCACTGACGTCATGACCGACACTATTGGTAGCGAGCGACAAGTTCGATGGTGCGTAAAAAGCATGGTGGAAGCCCGTCTGGTCGTAACGTTTCTAAATTTACACCGTCAAAGTTGAGAGTCTAACTTCGCCCTTATTTCCGCCGATGGGAGCAGAACTCATCCTCTACTAAAGACGTCATAGTGAGCCTTTCACCAAGCACGAAAGGCCGATGAAAGCGACGCTTTTGGGCGCGCACGTCGTCAATAGTGTCTAGCTCTTGGTCGAAGGTTGTCACATTCCATATATAGACGCTTTGCACACGCGCCAGATTGAGACGCCATAGCCGACCTTCTCCTGTTTTACCGAAATGCCGAGCCACTGAAGCGGGCGTTTATGAGCCTCCACAGGGACCTATGCTGGGGAGGAGGACACAGTAGCACCTAAAGTCGCAATAACCTGTCCTGCTGTGGCAACGATGACGTGAAGCGAACGTAATAAGAGCAAACAAAAACTGAAGGTCGCTTATCGCGGCGCCCATGCACAGCTGCTGCAAAGCGTCCCTTTTTTGCAAACATGGTAGGAAAAAAGGTTTTTTTCTTCTTTTACCAACTAAACACAAGCACGAGTATCGTTTTTCATAATGCCTATTTATTTGAGTTCTCTTTTTCTTCCCCGAAATATGCACTTTAAATTGTTATTCGTCTACCGACCGAAATGTTTTTGAGCAACTCTAGGTCGCGAAATGATATCAGAGTATCTCTCTCTTCAACCAATCGCCTGACGAGCCCTATATGACGTCATGTTTCTACGTCGCGCAAAATCTGTTTTTCCCACAGACTCGGGGCCTCTATAGATTGCACTGACGTAATTTGGTCCTCCTTTCTGGTGGCCGAACTTCCTCGAGCGTAGCCTTTACTGTGCATATTCTACGAGCAGTACACGAGCGTCGCGAGCGAGCGGAAACGAGTGAGCAAAGCTTCATTATACTTCGTTTCAATTTATCTGCGAGCGAAGCCAAAGCTAGAAGCGCGAGACCAGCGCTTTGTGCGTTTCTCCCCAGCTTGCGCGCTCGAGCAAAGCCTGAACGCACGGAGCTTCCGTGCTCGCGCTTCCAGCTTTGCCTTCGCTCGCACATAAGGTGAAACGAAGTATAACGGCAGGTTTTGGCCACCAGAAAGGAGGAAGGATATGACGTCACGTGCAACCCATGTATAATCATCGAAACTGATTCGGTAATTTGCGTGAGACAAAACCTTCAGTGTGGCTCAAAACGTGATAAACATCGCCTACAGGAAACACTTCGCTCGTCTATTTAAATCATCAAACAGAAATTGTAAATCATCTTCACTTTCTATTTAAAAACATTCGTGAACGACTACGATTGTAATCTGCCCAGCAATTGCTGAGTTGTACCATCGCGATTAATATAAACATCAAAAGCGAAATGTTTTTTTTTTTTTTGCGAATCTGTTGAATTAAACAAAGAAACTGTTTTTTTTTCTTTCTGGATTGGGAGTGATTTCGAGAAACTTAATATATTCTGGATTGACGGGCTCGTGTGTATAGTTGATAGACATGGTAAAAGGGTAGCTCCTAAAGGACAGGACAGAAGAAGCAAAACACAGGACGAGGGGACACGGTTAGGGATGTAGCGTGCATCCTAAACACGTGACAGCATGACATGTTGTGGCCTGACACCACTGACATGGTCACGTGACCACCTGACGCGACCACTTGATTTCAATGAACGGATTCTCTTTTCTTAGGAGTTTGGCGGAAGCCTAATTTTAAGAAGCCCTGGTAAATAATAATAATAATAATAATAGCTTTATTTACCATATAAATATGGTGGGAGCTGAGGAAAAAAGCTGTCTAAGCAGCTTGACTGGTCCTCAGCCCCCTCACAGGTACACAGCGGTTGCAAAAGCACACACAAGAAATTATATAAAGGAAAAGAACAACAATAAAGGCGAAGAACAAACAAAAAACACCTACGAGGGAATCGTAATTACTTTGATAGAAAAATCTCCTAATATCAAAGCAAAGAGCAAGCAAAAAGAAAAACACCTACGAGGGAGTTAGTGATATTACATAATTACTTTGATAAAAAATGTCTCCTAATATCACACATGCTACAAGATTCTATATCGAAATTAGACCGGATCATTTTGTTCAGAAACGTTGGCAGTGTTATTTGAATCATCTGTAAACCATAGTCCGTACGAGATGCATCTACTACCCAGAAATCGGAATGGCGGGTGCAATATGTTAAAGGTTTGTTTCTAAGGGATGCTAAGCGTATCAAAAAGCTGTTTATATCCCGATATTCCTGTTTATATTTTACACACAGTCTAAAATCATAGTACTGAAATACATTCAAAACACCCAGCCCAACAAAAAGCTCGTTAGTATGAAAATTATATGGCACGTTGCATATGACCCTTAGCACTCTTTTCTGCAGTAAAAACAGTTTTTGCAGATTAGTTTTTGTGGTGGTACCCCAGACTAGATGACAGTAGTTCAGGTGAGATAAAAATAATGAGTTATATAAAATTAGCTTAACTCCAATAGGAAGAATATGACGATGTCTATGTAACATACCAGTTATTCTGGCAAGTTTAGAAATTAAATAGTCCACATGTTCGGTCCAAGACATGTGCTTTGAGAAAATTACCCCCAAAATTTTAAATGTGTTTACTATTTCGATTGGACACGAGTCTAAGAAAATGTCGCTTGTTAGGATGATATTCCTATTTCTGGGGCTAAAAAAGGTCGCCTTCGTTTTTTTCTTATTTATGATAAGATTATTCGAACTAGCCCAGGTTTCTAGACTTTTTATGGTTTTATTAGCAACACAGGAAACTTCATTGCAATTTTTAGCTGAAAAAAAGAGGCTGGTGTCATCAGCGTAAATTATAAACTTTACGTTTTCTGCTATGTTAACGATATCATTGATGTATATATTAAACAGTAGTGGCCCCAGTATACTGCCTTGCGGTACTCCAGATTTGATTGATTTTGTATCGGATAAATGGCCGCTAATATTAACGAACTGTTGGCGACTTTCTAAGTATGATTTAATGAGGAGTGCTGCATGGCCTCTGATACCATAAATCTCAAGTTTTCGAATGAGTAGCTCGTGGTTAATATAATCAAATGCTTTTGTAAAATCTATGAAAATGCCTAGGACTACATTCCTATCTTCTATGTTGCGTAAAATATATTCTTTCTGGTCCAGTAAAGCTAGTTCTGTAGAAAGTTTCTTTCTAAACCCGAACTGGGATTTTGTAATGATGTTATGCTTTTCTATAAAAATGGTAAGACGATTATGTATTATTTTTTCTAAACCTTTCGAGAACACTGGGAGAAGTGACACAGGTCTGTAGTTGTTTATATCATTTCTATCTCCTTTCTTATGAAGTGCAATTACCTTAGCTATCTGCATTTTGGAGGGGAATGTGGCGGTTTCTAAACAAAGATTAAAGATATATGTCAGATAGCGAGCGATGATGTCCAGAACGTGCAGAACTGGACGTATCTGTATACCATCGGCGTCGCAGCTATGACTAATGTTGACGGTGCGGAATACTGAGGCCACCTCTTCTTCAGTAACTGGGTTTAAATAGATCGTTTCATCTACGTTTCGATGGATATAAGAACAAGCATCGGCCATGTTTGGATTCCCTCCTAAATTAATAAAAAAGTCATTGAACACATTAGCCAGAGGACGACCAGTCAATTCGACGTCATTATGGATTATTGATTCGATGTTACTTTGAGTTACGTTGCAATTCAAAACAGTGTTCAGCTTTCTCCACATTACATCAGTGCGGTGGGATACCGTATTAAACAAATTGTGATAGTAGATAATTTTTCCTTTCTTCAATTCCTTGTTCAAACTATTTCTGTATGCCTTGAAAATATTAAGTTTCTCGGGGTCTTTACTTTTGATGAAAGATTGATATAGTTTGTTTTTTATTTGAATCTAGCGTGGGGCTGCAGCATAACGTGCGGGTTCGATGCTCCGAGCTGTGATAAATCGAGAGATAATGACGCTTCTGCGGACGATAATCATAGCGAAAAGGGCAGATTGAGTGAAGCAGCTCATACTATACCTAAACTGCCCCCCCCCTTCGCCCCCCCCCCAAATAGTGCGCTATTTCGGACCAGCCTCGTTAGCGTTCGTTTACTGAGCGACGGCACCAGTTTTAGAAGCATTCAGGGAAGCGTTATGAGCACTAAACGGCAGCCGCTGCCTGATGTCGGAAATGTGAAGGAATGAGCGGTTCTTTCCTACACTACACAGCTGCTGTCATTGACAATTCGATCAGACCGGCCACATCTCTGCGCCGTAATGTTGACGCATCACTTCGACACACTTTTGTTTTAAGTATATATTCATAAACAGAAGCTCGCACATCGGCTGGCGGTTAGATCAAGACCGAACATTCGTCATTCATGAATTCGAGGCTTGACGTCACACTTACGTCAGACCTCCTTTCTCTCATTTCTTTTTTTTTTTGTTAGCGATATTATGATGGTGTTAAGAGACTACCCGATCAATATTTTGCTACAGAGTCACGCATATTTTAAATAAAGCCAGAAATCTCAACTGTTCGAAACCGAAACAGAAACATGAGGACGGAGGCTCATGGCCGCGACATGTGGGCTATGTGTACCGAGGAGGAGGGAGAAATACAGAAGATAAGGGAGTTGCTGGACCATATAGCATTCTTTTTTCCGCTCCTGCGGCGTGCGAAGCAGATGACGACGACGACGACAAAGTTGCGTGCACTATTTGTAGCGTGATTGTTTCACACTTACATACCTTCCTCTCGATGTTCTTCGCTTAAAGGTCTATTGGCCGGTATCACGGACGCCAGTTTTGGTAAAGAGGCCGTCGTGCGCCATATTGAGAATGACGTAGTATATGTACTTCCTGTGATCTGCGCGACATTTTTTTCCGATCAACATATTTTTGCAGCTTCTTGGAGGTCACGAAGATGGGGTTCATATTCTTTTTTCTATTTTTAATATTGACTGTGTGCTTTAGATGACCCACGACTTGGAATATATTTGGTATGCTACAGTTTGTTTGAAAGCGAGCGCGACTGAAACTGGCCAATTGTTGACCCTTTTTTATGGGGGTGAAAAAAAAAATTTGATCCGCAAATTGTGTTTTGGGCAGTTGGGCTGTTATGGTTCATTTTCAGATGAAAACCTCGGCGAGCATAAACACCCTGTCAGCGTCCCTTTAATTCTTAAGCCGGGGTCACACTGCTCTTACAACATACAAAAGACAGTTTACAAACATATTCGAACGGTACTCACCGCGAGAACCGCGCTTCGAATGCCGCGTGGCAAAAAGTTCAAGAAGAAACTTGGTCACGAGCATTCGAACCACGGATATCGCGGTGACTCGTATTTGCAGACTATCTTTTGTATGATGCATAATTGCCCGTGTCCCACTAGAGCGACAGACAGAGACAAAAGACAGCGACAAGCCTCAAACCCATGCAGCATGCTCGCGATGGTACCTTTGGCAGGTGTTTAGTCGTTCGGTGCTCGTGAAGTAAGCACGAGCAATTGCAAGCCTGCCAAAGATACCCTCGAGTGCATGATGCTCGTGCTTGAGCATAGCTTTTTTTATTCTACAAAGCCTCTCAAATCTCGAAAGACTCTGGTTTGAGGCTTGCCGTTGTCTTTTGTTTCTGTATGTCGCTCTAGTGGGACACGGGCATAAGCAGTGTGACCCAGGTTGTGGGCTGCGACAACTTAGCTAAATTTGTAAGTTACGCACATTGCAAGAAGTCGAGAAATCGGTATACACAAATGCTTGCTTAAGTGAGAGGAGGAAAGCGACGTACTCCTAGGGGAAAAAGAGAACTTCTGGTGTGCCGCAAGCTCCCGGTCACCACGAGAGCGAGCTGTTACTAAGGCGAAAGCGCCTTCGACAACACGAACAGCCAATCGGAGAGCTGAGTGGGCAGCACGTCCTTGCTTGGGGATCGTGTTCGAGCAGTGAAATTTTGACACTGCCGGTATTTAAACTGTCCGGCATGCCAAGTTTTACCGAGGTTGGAATAACCGTCGAGGTCGACTTCTACGAACACGATAGCTACGAAGTGAAGACAACTCTGTTGTTTATAAAAGGAGACGGCCCGCACGGCTCGTTTTTAAAGTTGCTCATATCTATAGAAACAAATCACCCTGGCGTTGTTCGCGGTATTGGGGATGCAAAAGGGACCCGACGTCCAAGAAAATACGATGAACTCCGAGATTGTCAGCAAAAGTCATGTAAGTACCTACTCACACTGGGAGTGGACAAGCGCGGGTTTTATTGAAGTGCTGGTATCGAGAGCGTCTTGTTAACCGCTTCGGGACCAATCTTTTACAACCAAGTTTATGAACCGCTGGGCCATCTTAACAACCGAAACGCGATGCTGACATAGCATTCGGAAGGTGAAGGTTTGACCGGCATTGCGTAGCTCCCAAACGCTGCTATCGGTCAACATGTGTTGACCTATCACCATGTCGGAATAACAGGGACATACTAAATAAAGTGTACGTACGTTACGTTCCGAAAGGCAATTTATATTGCGTTTATTTTAGCTGTATGTCACACAAACAAAAAAGAAGATAGAATCGATGAAAGTATCTCTTCTGGACGACAGCGTTCGCCAACGCTGCCTTTGAAACCGAGGAGACGACGAGGGCAAGAGACTGGCCTTCTTACCCGAAAATCGAGGTCAAGGGTCAGGCTATGAAAGGGTTCACGAGGATTGCTGGGGCATAATCCACTCAACAAACCATGCCGGTCGTAGGCAGATGGTCTTGGCCAGGTATTTTCCCAGAAACGTTGCGTCGGAGTGCCTTTGTCTAGTGTTCCCAGCTGCCCTTGGCGGTCGCTTGATCGGCGTGATCGTGGACGTTGTAGCTTTTTCCGGGTATCCGTGGTTTCAGCGCTTGTGTCTGCGGCGTTCGGTTTCGAGCACTTTTTTATGCGAAAGCATTAACTGTCCCATGGAGCGAACCGATGAAGCCGCGCCAAACGGCACCTTCCCCTGTCCCAATGGAGCGAAGCCTGTCGTATGTAGCAGCGATCTGATGGATAGGCTCCCATTGGCTGTGGCGCGTCATAGTTTCAAGCAACGAGGCTCCCATTGGCTCTCGCGCGGCGTAGTTCCAAGGAACGCCACCAGAGAAGCCCTCTTCATGGCGGCGCAGCGTACGCAGCGACCCGGCCTCCGGTAAAATGGAGCAGCTGGCCGCTGAGCGGCAGAGCCCGCACGGGCAAACTCCGAAGAGACTGCACGGCCGAGCTCAGAGCGGCGCGGCTACTTCACGAGAGCGCGCACTCGGGCGTCGGCCGCTACCTCGGCAGTTGGGAAACGTGACCGTCCACGCCAGTAAGCAGCAGACGAACTAAGGGAGTAACGCACACGGAGAAGACGTAGAAAATTAAATGCCCGTTGGTCGTTACGAGGACGTATAACCGATTGACGCTCTCGGCTCTGTTGATTTCGTCGTAAAAAGTATGTAACACACATATGAGGATGTCGAAAGGTTCCATCCGAACTTACGCAAACCTAACGATAATTTGCTTCGTGAATACGATTTTTTATTTTTCTGTTTTACCGTAAGCAGCTTTTTTTCCTAAGATCGATTCGCGAATCTTGCCTCGTGTCCTTCATGTGATGTATGAGCTGTGTGAGAGGGGCTTTAGCGTGGCTGGTAAGCACGCCGAGGGTGGAGCGTGGAAGCAAGTGGGATCAGATTAAGTCTGCCCTGCCTTTCTTAAATTGTCTTGCACATGTTACTTGAAAAAGTAATCGATTACTACTACAGTTACTCTCAATTCAAAGCATTCAATTAGATTACTGGAGAAAAAATTGTAATTGCTTGTTACTTTCAAAGTAACCGTTACCTTTCCGAGTACTTCAGAATTTCAGAACAAATTTGTCGGCCGGTTTGAAAACGGTGGTTGTTGCGTACGGTCCATTATTGCAACACAATCATTGAACTACACACTACTTATCTTATTAATCGAGTAATTTTGATAAACCATCCCTTCTGTCGGAGGCTCGGTTCGAGGATTCTTTGGCAAGAAACTGGTACAAACCAAGGGCGTCACTAGAAGAGGGAGATCGATAAAGCCGTTATGGTTACGAGTAATTTTACCCCTTCCAAAAGTAATTGGATTACTCTCGCGATGATTTCCCAATATATATATGTATATATATATTCAAATTATTACAAAATTGCTTCAAAATGTAAACGAGTACAAGTTATATGATTACGTGTTAATGTTCCCTGCTTTATTGGCGAGGAGATCAAACTGTAAGGGGCGCAGTTTCATTATCATCATCATCACCACAATCAATCGCTGTGTGGCAAACAACTCCATGCCAACAATCGCCTTGCGCACGCCACATCGTTTCCGCGCTCGCTGCATATTTGTTTGTAGCGATATGGTGCGCACTTGCTGCGTACCGCAGTGCTGGAAGCAGGCTTTTGAACCGTTCGCATGCAGGGCGGAGGACAGCAGCCCATACGCGACGATGCGGACACTGTCCGCCGTCGGCTCTGGTGCAACGCTGCACTCGATTACATTTTCGGAGCTGAGCGCGTTCTCTCCTTCAACGACTCACCACTTGCTTTCGCCGATGTCGTCCATGATTGTCGCGAGAAACGGGGTAACTGAAAAGTGAAGTGCGCGTTTTGTGATTCACTCAGATAAACACGGACACCGCGCAGGCCACGCACGATCCAGGGCGCGCGGCCGACACGACGCGGTTGGCCCGGAACCGGCACGCCCGCGCGTGACCACCCATGCGCTTGTTCTGCCTTTCAAGAAGACTTCGATGACATTGAACGCAAGAGGGGGCTAGAGTACTTCTATCTACACGTGTTTAGAAGAAAATAATAGTTTTACATATATCTTTCACGAACACTGCGTCGTCGTCTTCCATGGCAGCGAATGCACTAACGAGGGTTTCTTTGCCACACAGTGTTAGTTGTTGTGGTGGCCGCTAGGGAACGCCACTCCTCGGGCTTCTCCCCAATAGTCACTGCTACCTTAAGTAACGCAGGGCGTGGCGAGTCTCGAGCATTTTCGCAGCCAATCAGGTTATGGTATGAGCCGAGAGGAACGCCGAAGGACCAATCACAAAGCAGGAAGAAGGGATCATGATAAGCCACACACTACGTTCATCGAGCTGCCAGTGGTGAACACTGCGTTTACCGGAGGCTCCACTATTGAGCGGAGAGCCGTAATTTCGCTTTGTCCGCGTATGCCACGGACCGGGATTTTTTCGGAGTGGAGCGGACAGATTGCACACGCCCTCAATCCCGGATATGCGCGCGTGGCATTGTCCCGGATGGCTACGGTTAATCCTTTGATGGGAGGAGCGGCTTATGTGCGGAATTGCCCCGTGGGCGGATTAGAGCCCCGCATGGCACTGTCCTGCCGACGAACTTATGAAGTCGGAGGCACTAAGCGGCTTTTGGGCTACCCTGTCCTTAACCGGACCATATGTTTTGTTTATTAATAACCTGACGCCCGGATGACGCAGGACGAAATATACAGAAGGGGGTTCTTCATTGTTGCGTTTTTTAATGCAGCGGAAAGGTGCAAATAATAAATTCCCATAAACTACTTCTGCGGCAGTGTTGAGCTCCAAGTGAACTTCACAGGGTGTGACTTATAATGTTCACACTTCTAGCTTCGTGATTCATTCTTCGGTCGGATGAAGCTGGTTTGGAGCGATAATAAGACACTTTGGACTGGCCATATCTTTTGTTTCTTAGCCTGTTAGTGACTGTAATAATAATGTTGCGCTGTTTCCAAACAAAATTTAAAAAGAGACTGGTGAGCTTTATTTTTTGTTCTTTTACAGAGCGAGTGCAAATCGCTTTGCTGCCTTGAGGAACATCAACCACTTTGAGAAAAATCGGTTGCTAGTGGCGTCACAAGCCTTTCGAGTTCGATCTGGTTCGACCTTTTCGAAACTTTAGCTCTATGTTTTACAGAAGTTGCACTGAAGTATTAACTGTGACACCTGGAAAGCGTCTCGAGGGATGTGTTTCGCGTCCATCCTGCCCATTGATCAAAGGTAGTCCCGAACTGGCAACAAATGACGTAACAAAAGCCGTAGTGTCACGCTGTCGGATGTCGCGATCCTGGCGGTTGGTAGTAGAAATGCTCGCAAAAAGCACGAGCGAACACGGGTGTCGCTGTGGCCGCGGAGTCCCCAGCTCCTGGCTGGTGAAACTACCGTGGACTGTCCAACTGAGAGCGACCTGCAGCGAACAGGTGTCTGCCACATACACCACTGCTGCAGGGACACCGCCAGGATCGCGACCGGCGACAGCGTGACACTTCAACGACGTCATCAGGTGGAAATCGAGGAACCGCTTTTTTGGACGCGGTAAACACTCCAGTTGGAGACGCGTTCCAGACACCATAGCTTAACTTTCTTCCGCACGCACAAACATAAAAAAACGAGCTGACGCCACATTGCGGGAAAAAGAAAAAAAGAGTAAAAATGTTGGGTATATTGTTTTAGATCAATACACGAAATAAATAATTAAGCTTGGATATTTTTGCTTTTATATCGCATAAAACTTGGTTACTATTCTAAATACTTATAACTTACGTATTCTCCGAGATTCGAAATTTCAGTGTAGAAGTCGGCCAACATTGTCCATTTGTGGAACTTTGCTTGAAGTTCGAAAGTTTGCGGAACCAGTCGAGCTTCAAGTGCGACAATATTTTGCGACACACATGCCGGGTACCATGGGAACGCCCGGCGTCTGCCCACGAATAAGGGCCCTTGTGAAAAGGTTTGCTGATGGTGATTTGTTGAAGTAATGAGATTACCTCGTTTTAACGCAGACTTGCGCCTATCTCAAATACTCTACTCAAGATACTGTATTTCAAATACTTTTTGTAGTATCTCGGTATCTTGCAAATATCTTTCGTCGAGAGTCTTTGATACTCTATTTTAATTACATTTCTGAGTATCTTGTACTCATTATATAATCAAATACTTTTTTTTTCATTCCGCCATTTTTCTAGCTTTTCGGTATGAAGTGGCGTGGGCGTGGCGCGAGCAAACGGGAACATTCTTTCGAGCAACCGAATCCTGTAGCTAGCTGCTACGGTGACTTTGGTTGAGCTCGTGTAAAAGACATCGCTTTTTTGCCGATTGTGTCATATTTCAGCCCAAAGTTCGTACAACGAAGATTTACCTCTCGCCTTCCCAAAGGCGCCTTTTGTTTCCTTCAGTTCCCCCGAAAAATCCTCAAACAAAAGGGATGGTATTACGGAAGTAAAGATTGCCACACTGAGGCCCAACGCAGACCGGAAAAGGACCTACGACAACAATGCAGACTTGAAGGTCAAGAAAATAACAAATAAAAGAAAATGAGAAGTGGACACGAAAGAAAAGAAATTTTTGTTTTGCTTGTTGTCTATTTAACCCAGCTATGGCAAACGTCGAGGTTTCCTTTTCTTTCTTTTCTTTTGTCGTCAGTCCGTCACTTATTGCTCTCGCGAACACTTTCTGTAAGCGAACATTCATAACCAGAGAACATGACAGGAAACGAACTAAAAGCTGAATGACCTCTTAAAATGTCAACAAAGCGTCCCCCAACGTTGAGTGCCCTTCTAAACGAAACATACTTGTAGAAGGTGCGACCACTGCCGTGGCTATTATGTGGGCTCTCTTTGTTATCGATTCACTCATATCCGTATCCCAAGTTCGTTTATAGTGAACTCCACATACAGGGAACATAAATTGTAGTTAAACGATCCGTCTAAGGTGCGCCACAGGACGTGATATTCAGCGATGTCACTATAGCTAAAGCGACCTCTTAATTTCTGTCCCAAAAATGTTTTGTAACATGAATCAGTGATATTGTCACGAATGACGAGGTGACAAACAAGCAAGAACTGAGGAAACTGAAATGTTTAATGGGGGCGAACTTGTGCCCAAAACAAAAAGGAAACAGAAGATAACAACAGAGCGTCGCAGGCGTCGAAGTCGGCGTAGCAGCAAAGTCGAACGCTGGGGCGAGACTGACTCTGGCTTAAAGGTGTATTCACACGGCGGACAAATTCCGGGAACGATGTCCACGGACCTGTGAAATATGCGTATCACGTGGCTACGACGTCACAACGGACAAGTCCGCGGACTTGTGCAAGTCGGACGACATGCGAATTAATACGTCATGGTTGTCGTGAACCAAGGCGAGAACTGCGAATCCGAGCTCGTACCTTTCTCGCTGCCTTCGCTGCACGAGCTATACTGTTCAGGACTGGTATTTCCTAGAGCCACTGTATGTGGAAGCGTAGCTGCCAGAGTAGCGCCACGCTTTTCGCTGTGCCGCCTCTCACCGCGATTGGTCACACGCGGTACCATAGCAACGAGCCGAGCTGGCACCGTGCCCATAGCAACCGAGTGACTACTCGTCACGTGACCTCGCAAGAGCTGTGATGTTACTGGTAAGATGGCAGCGCCCAGAGCTGGCGGTTGAGGGTTTGTTCGGTGCGTGGTAGTCGCAATGTGCCGCTGCTTGGCGACGATTTGGAACTTCTTCGTGCTCTCTGACGCAAGTATAACATAAACATCTGAAAGAATGAGACTTTATACCTTTTTTGTGCAAGATCGCTCTGGATACTACCACCAGTGCGACAGCATCAGTCTTATCGCCGTAGCGGTGCTCAGATTCCCGGATATGTTTGAGGATCAATAAGACTTTTAGCCTGCAATTTTTGCATACTGTTGGCTTTGTTTCAACGCTTAAGTGTCTGAGAATCAATGCGAAATGTATGCGTCGGATGTTGGGCCTTGGGGAAGTTGGTTTAGCCCGAGGTAACCGCATATTTACAGAAACTTTTAGCGAGGAAGCTCCTGCGATGTTTACGTTTTCTACTAATCAACGATTTTACGATATAGCTTTTAGGATAAAATTTTCGCATTTTTCTAGCTTCCTTTGAAAGTTTGAATTTCTGAGAATCGAAACGAAAGGTACACCTCGCGTGTAGGGCCTAGGAGAAGTTGTTTCAGCCCTGGGTCACAGCAACTTTTAGCGAGGAGGCGCCTGCGATCTTTAACCTTTTGTACTAATCCACGATTTACCGAATAGACCATTTGCTATATTACCCAAGCATCAAGGAGAATGCAGGGATTGTTGTTCCACGCGCCACACGCGCACGCCTTCCCCGTATTCGCGACTCCAGCGACCTATAGGGGACATCACTATCGGGCAAATATGGCGGTCGAATCCAGGTCGTGCCGTGCCATGTGCCAGCTCAACGCACAACGCTGGGGCATCAGCGAGCGGGAATTGGACTCCTAATGGTTCGCCCCGCTTTTATTCTCCACGTTTCGAACCTCCTGCGATGTGTTGGGGTAAGCGAGCTTCCAGAGGCTTGACTTTCATCGAGGAAACGAGGAAAGGACAGCCCACTGTCCTTCCACAGTGCTGATGAACGTTGAGAAACGCAGAATGTCTGGCTCACACGGTTCCATAGGTCGCGTGCAGAGCAACCTGAGTCACAAGGCGATACTACGGTTACGACACAGACACCGGTAGAATTGTTCTGTCGCGCAATCCACCGACAACTTGCAAACACGGAAGCCAGAAGAGAAGAGCAGAAATCGCGAAAGGACCTGGTCCGGCCAGTTCAGTGTTTTCCCGCTAGGTGTCGTTTGTTTTGCTGGAGTCGCGAATAAAAGATTCGAAGCAAATAACCAAAATAAAGCGTTGAGGAACGCGCGTGCAAGATGCCCTATTGTTTTAGGCATTTGCTTTAGAAAATGTACTACTGCTGAGGCCAGCACGCGTGGCGCGTAGAACACCAATCTCTGCATTCTCCTTGATGCTTGTGTAATATAGCAAAAGGTCTATTGGCAGTTCTGAAGACTTTGATATAACGTGCTTTTGTTGCAATAGCTTGCATTTGATCGCATTGTTTTTCTGTTTTTTTTTGTAAGAGGCAAGCTGGCGTTTTCTCAAATAACCTATATGAAATGCCCTGCTGTATAACAATGCATCAGCACATACTATTAAACTTAGATGCTCAGAGGTGTGTTCGTCTTTGTAATTAACGAATTACAGACAATTGTTTACGATTGTAATATTTATTTTTTGTAGCTGGGCCCGTTTTGTGTTCATTAATGTCAGTGTGCTATGATGTTATCACCATGTGTGTATGGTTCTAAATATCATCTTTGCAATGCCTACAAAGACCGAAATGACGTCAGCCGACCCCAGCTCACGCATTGGACACGAAAACTGCGTCATGCGGACGTATGCGCTCGTGAACAATCAAGTCGTCGACGAATATTTGAATTCGCGTTCATGGCCAGTGAGTGCACTGCCAAGCTCTATGGTGTGCTTAAAAGCACGGTGGAAGCTTGGGGTCATCGCACCGGTGCCCTACCATGTCACGACCGCGTGATTTCACAGTTCGCTTTTAAGTTGAGGATTACGGCTAAGGAAGAAGAAGTTAAAAAATCATTTCATGGCCCCTTTAACACGGATATGTGTGCTAAAGCAGATAAAAATATTGCCTTGTTACATGCCGGTAAACTTCCGGACGACCACTTGGCCTGTCGGCAAGAACACCTCATGTCCGACATCCGTTTCTTTTGATGGCGTTAACAATCCTCTGGAGACCACGAGGCTGTCCTTCTTGATTTAACCCCGTCGACTGTTCATCGCCCAAACGAGGGTGAGACCGTCGTCGACGTCGCTCCTCGTCAGTCGGTGAGATAATCTCATCTTGAATGAATGATTGGGTCTTGAAGAAGTATGATGCTAAGCATACATTCGCTTATTATGGGGCAGTCGAGCAACAGTCATGGCCCGAGGCAATCGTCCTGCCGTGGCCGGCGTAATCGAATTTTGTTCCACAGGAGCTACGTCCGAAAGTACAAGGACGGTAAGTACGTGCCACGAAGCGGCCGCCATCCCGGCGGCGCGGAAAACCACTCGCGCCTTATCCGTGCACCTACGATACTTAGCAGCTCTCGTCGCCCAAGAGTCCCCGGGCTGCAAATCGTCTCACTTCACAGAAGAAACAGGCACCGTTCCTCCAGAGGCCCGTGCCGTACCACCATGCCAAGCGTCTTTTATCACTTCTCAATGAACGAAAGGAGATATCAACTAGGAAAAAGTTCCCGTCCGGCGTCGCTAGTAGCACGGTTACCATGGCAACCTCCCAGGCCCAAAATGGAGATCACTATCGGAGCTTCTGACGTCGTGCATCTAGATAATTTTGAGTCGTGTCGCTACTCAGGCAGCTACGCTGCCATATAGAGTGGCTCTAGTATTTCCCAACGCTCTCACCTTGCGCCGAGAGCCTTGGTTGTGCTTCGCTGCGTTCCAACGTTCCAAGCTGGAAGAGAACGGCCATGCAACGCACGTGACAGTCGATTTCAATCCCGCCAGCGTCTGATAAACCTGACATTGAAGACGACAACGATGAAGGCCCTGAGCGATGAAGCGACGCTGTGTTTATTTGCACTCGTAGAAGAGTTTCCACAGCTTTGGTGCCTTCAAAACGACCAGTATACCGCAACAACGGAATAAAATCAGAGCTCCATGGAACAAATTGCCAATGAAATGGAACGGCGCTACTCCCAGTATAGGCCTTACACGCAAGGTAAGTTCATTCAAGGCAAACTAATTAGTGTCGATTCCGTGTTGTATTTGACCACTTATTGTTGTCTGATATTTCAGAGGGAGTGAGGGGCTTTTTTCAAAATAAGCGACGCGCCTTCAGACGGGAGAAGGAAAAGATCATGAAGACGAAGAGCGGCCAAGCTGCGGAGTACGTGTACAACGGTAGATGGAGGTTTTACTGCAGTTTCCTGTTCTTGGATTGGAGCAAACCTGTCTTTCCCGGGCGTGCAACGAATCTTACCAACATAAGGATCCCTATGGAGTGAGTAACGTTTGGCGGGTTGACCGATTCGTTTAAATCTGATTCTTTAAACCTATCGAATGAAACGTTGGCGAGCGTTCGTTGATGGAGGTCACTGAATCCCATGAGCTTGGCTGACGTTCGAGCTCTGGCTTTGCTCTACACGCTTCAGCATTTTGTTTCGTTCACTCGTGTTAATAAAGGTCTCTTGAAGTGCTTGTAGTCTCTGGATGATACAGCGAGGCATTACCCTAGGGTTTGACAACCGGCGGCCCGCTGGCCGGGTCCTGGCCGCGGTGCAGTTTCATTAAAGTTTCAGGGCCACGCAATAGTTTTGACCTCAAATGAAGTGTACAGGGTCCTTCATTGAGTAAACCTTCCTTTAATTAAATTTTGCAAGTCAAACGGCCAACCGCAGGTGAGCCTTCGATGGGTCCGACCTGCCGCGTCTCTTTAAACAACAACTCTCGCTTCTCCCGCAATACTACGGTGGTGACATCTACTCTTGGCCATGTAACCCATCGCCGTCCTCCCTTCACTACTGAAACTCTCTCTATCTCTCTCTTTCTCTTTATCTCTTCCTCAACACTCTGAACAGTAAATGGCCGACACTTGCGATACTCTGCCGTGCCAAGCGGTGCTTTACATATAGTTTCTCTACCGTAACGCATTCGTATTTCTTTTACCTTTCCAGATGGACAGTGAGACAGGATTGGCGTTTGTTATGACCGAGATGAGAGAACCCGTCCTTGGCACGCCTTCCACACACACACCGCGCGGAACAACGAGTCCCAGTGTGGAAGCGTCTGGCACTTCTGTGAAGCGCCCAAAGTGCGATGACGGAAAAAAGAAAACAGATGACTGCTCCAGCTCTGGGTGGAAAGAGCGCACGGTTGCTTTCACTAAAATTGCCGAAAGTTTCGCAACTGAAAAAGCTGCGACGGCGCTGATAACTTCGGAAGAGTAGTGGCGGGCCACATGAGAAACCTGAACGGAACCAATTTTATTCAGTGTCAGATAGAGGTATTGGAATTAGTCTAGCGTTACCTAGACCGACAGTAAGAGTAAATTTAATTCAACGAACCTATTTAATCTAAAAAAATGTTAAACCAAAATTAGCATTTCGCACTCGTAAGTAAAAGGAATACTTGGAAACAAACCACTGTTTGTATCCTTTGTCTTTCGTACTTATTACATTCGGAACTGATGGCTGTTTTTGTTGGAGTGGGCCAGTGTATAAGATTGTGACCAATATTATAGCATGACGAAATAAAAAAAATGAGGAAACATTGAAGATTCTTTGAAGTATATTTACATAAAGTTCAACAATTAGAGCAGTGGTTCTCAAATGGAGGCCCGCGCACCCTTTGGGGTCCGTGATGGAATCCTAGGGGTCCGCGAAGCCCTCCCTCATTAGTCAAGCCCGGCAATATAAATTGTCTTTTTTCACATTGAGAAGAAACGTTCCGACTTTCGGGTGAGTTCTCTCGTGTGTATGTCAATGAGATAAGTCTACTTTACACTAGAAATAAGTTATATTCATTTATTAAATTATTATCATGATACCCTATACATTTCTATTCCCCTCGCCCCGAACGGGGTCCTCCATCATCTCCACCTATCTACAAGGGGTCCGCGAAACATCAGTGGTTGAGAACCACTGAATTCGAGCATAACACAAAAAAGTTTTGGTGGTCAAAGTGCCAACACATGCATGAACGATTGTTCAGTAAAGACAGTAGCAGTATACAGACCATAAAATGGTATCGAAATATACATTTCCTGTTCTTTGCTTCCGCACTTGTCTGCACATGCAGATAAAGTTAAATTTTGTTATTTATCCGCAGATTAAGGCCCGCCTGTTCCCTCTGCCACGCGACGGCGCCTTCATCATTAAAGTATCTCCGTAGACGCTCACGCACATCTAGAGCTCTTTCCCCGGAGCGCCCTTTGGAACTTCGTAGCCCGAAGTAGATTGTCCTTTTTCGCTGGTGGTCCTCCCTCGACGCTTTAAAAAGCACAGGTGCAGCTCGCAAATAGTTGTGCAGCACACACGCTGCCTTGACGAATGAGGTGACCCTTCCTGGTTCGGCATCGATAGTCGTGTGAAAAAACCTAAAACGGTTTGCCAGAATGCCAGACGCATTTTCTGCTACCCGTCTGGCTCGGCTTAATCTGAAAAGAAAAAAAAACTATAAGGAAAACGATGTTTAGAAATGACACGTGCTAGTCAACACACCTGTAGTTAATAACAACCTTTTCTTATTCCACATTTGTACCAGTGTACGGCTTCATTAAGTTTATAGACAAGGGGAAGGCGTCGTCTCCCACGATGACGGGTGGGACGCCGACCGGTCAAGGTCCTGAGATTGGCAGTCCGGCTGTTCCGTTTACGATGGCGTTCCGCAGTGGTGTCGTCCTCCAAATGCCTCCATCTCCATCAGACCTGGGTGCGCCGACATCAATGTAGAAAAACCTGCTGTCTGCGTCCACAAGAGCAAAAAGCACGATACTGAAGGTCTTCTTGTAATTAAAATACACAGATCCAGAGTTTGCAGGTTTGATAATTGTGACATGTTTTCCGTCCAGCGCTCCAATACATTGCGGAAATTCCCATCTTTTATAAAAGTTCTTCATTACTGCCAGCCACTCGTCTTTCGTCCGCGGGGACACCAGATATTTTGGTCACAGCATCTTGTAAATGGCGTCGCAAGTTTCAACTAGGAACCCGTTGACGGCGCTGTGTCTAATGCGGAACTGCCTGCTTAAGGAATGTTGACTTTCCCCTGAAAATTCGCAAGAAAACAAGAAACACGGCTAAGTCGAGCGTAGTTCTCAAATATGCTGAAGCAAGGACAAAAGTAAGAATAACCACCACACACCTGGGGCAAGAAACCGCAGCGTCAGTTGAAGCTTGTCTTTGGCTGGGATGGATGGACGCATTTCAGTGTCGAGTTTTTGGATGCATGATGCAATTGACGAGAGAATGTCATCAAACTGGTTGAAGTTAACGTGCAGCAAGCTGCGGTACTCCACGGGGTCGCTCTCCAGAAGTTCTTGATAGAGTAGATTTTGTATACCGAGTTTCTTCTTGGACATCCATGTTTTAATCCATGGTTTTTTTCCGTCGGTATTAGGTGCTTCCGCGACTTCCTCATCCGCCATCATGAGGGCACAAGCCAAAACAACTCGTGAAACCTTGTTGGCCTCCATGTTCGAAAAAAACAAAAACAATTTCCAGTCGTTTTCTTTTTTTTTTCTTTTCAGCTCCTCTTTTCAGTATGCGCAGACGGCAGAACCCCTCGAGCATCTTTCACAGCTGTAGCTCGTGCGTACTAATGGTACTGGAAAATGAGCAAAAGCCCATCCGCGTACGAGAGGCATATAAAAAAGAGAAAACCGCTCGTGCAACGAAGTGTACCACGATCACTTTCACGCAATGGGTTCCCGGGCTTGTCCGTGGACCACAGCGGACTCGAAAAAAGGCAGAATCAGATCGCGTTCAAAACCCCCATAATCATGGTCCGGCAGGTCAGTGGACATATTTTGTGACGTTCGTCCACGTGATACGCAAGATACATCGGGTCCGAGGACACGTTCTTCAGGTCCGTGGACATATCCCTTGGTTTCGCTTACTCTTTTCGCCAGACACATGGCCGATTTCGTACCCCAGAAGAGGTGACGTCACGCCTTTCGTAGGAACCTGTCCGCGGACAGAGTCCTTCGTGTGAATACACGTTTATGTACACGCGTGGGCTTCTGGAATAATCGGCGCAGAAAGTTCGACGCGTAGAACATTCGGACCTCGAACAAGCACCAGGCTTCTCGAATTTACCAGAACACTAAATTGCAGGGATAAACAAAAGACACGTCGCTCCCAGGAATCAAAACCCTGGCTTTTCGCGTGGGAGGCAGACACGATAACCGCTCGGCCACGCGCGCGATGTCTGCTTGGCAAGCTGCGCGCGGGCCATACTGCCACGCGCGTTGCCGAGCGAGCGCGTGGCCGAATGGTTGCCGCGCTTCGCTCTCGCGCGGAGCCTCCGGGTTCGATTCTAGGGAGCGGACTCGACTCCTCTTTGTTTATTCTTTCAAGGTGACATATTCATGAGTTCGAGAACCTTGTCGTGTGATTGAGTTACAAATGCTCTACGCGCCGAACGTTCTACGCCGAATCTTCCAGAAACCCACGCGGGTACAAAAGGTGCTTCGCTTGGCGGTCCGAAATCAGTCTCGTCCCAGCGCTCGATCCTGCTGTTTCGTCGACATCGACGCCTGCGATGCTAGCCTTTCTCTATTTCGTTTTGGGCACAAGTTCGCCCTATTAAAGATTTAGTTTCTTCAGTTATTCACCGCCTCATCATTTGACAATCATGACATTATCCTGTTCCTTATAGTTGGACTGCATAAAAAAAGCCCTACAATGCTTTTTTTTCTTTTTGCCGTTTTGTGGTGTTAGGTGCTAATAAACCATTCTGGTAAACCAGGTTTGCGCAACTGTAGAATTGTAGTTGTCACTGACGTCGATACAAATTACGCAATGCGGAAGTATCTTCAAAAGTAATGGAATTGCATTTCTAAGTATTTGTACTCTACTCAAGATACTTTGCAGTGAAAGTAACTTGAGTAGTATTTTAAATACTTTATGAAGCAGGTATTTTAGTTACTTAACTTAAATACTCTTATCGAACATTTTGTCCAACACTGTTTTAACGTTGTTTTACAGCACGCTTCTTTGTGGCCGGTGTGAAGACGAGCCAATTCTTGCGCCTCAATATGCGTCTTGGGTTTGTTTGATGAACCTGAACAGGCTGCGCAGAAGGCTTGTGATTCGGATGATGAGCAAATTCGTACAAAAGCTTGTCTCGCCACTTTTCGTACGCGCCCAATTAAAAAGCGATTACAAGGTGCCGCGTTACAAACCACTTGGATCAAATGGAAGTACCGGTGGTTTCTAGCAAATCCTCGAGTGTGTTATAGTGGTATCGAAAAAAGGTCGCACACGTAGTAATGGCAACCACCGAGAAGAAAGCGTTCCTGAGCTTAGCCAGCTCGAGCGTATATATGCCGCCTCAAAGACTCCGCAAGTCCGAAAGGAAGTGAAAGCAAGGGCATGCCGCTGCATGGCGAACAAGAGCCGTTAACGAGGATAAAACCCAGATGGAAAAGTCGTGTCTAGGCTGACTTGTTTACAGAAATAGCGTGCACGCGGGGCTCCGGAGAGGATTCTGCGGGGCTTCCTGAGCTGCTTTAATTAAAGGCAACAAGAAAACACGAGCAGTCGACGGCCAAAGAGAGAGTGAGAGAGGAAGAGAGAGAAAAATAAAGAGAGTGTGAGAGAGAGAGAACCTTCCGCCGACATCTCAACGTCGACTGCCGTTCACTGTTGAGCGAAGCTCGACCAAAAAGCTCTGAAGGAATGATAGTGGAAGGGTTTATTATTATTTTTTTTAACAGCCATTGCTGCAACGCCTAAGACTCGAATACGTGATGAGCCGAGAGGATCTTAATGAACTCGGAAATGACGGGAACAAGAGCCAATCAAATAATTACTTGGGTGAAATGTTCTTTTACAGTGCTCTAATCCACTCCTCCGTTCTTTCGGTGTTTTTTTCTTTATGTGTGTGTTCGGGGGGGGGGGGGGGGTAGAGACGAGACGAAGTTTTTGGATTAGTTAGACTTCCCAAGTTTCTCGTACACAAAGTTGGAGTGTGAGCTCTTGCTTTGCCCCAAGGGAGCTCTCACTTAGCGGACGAAGGTACGTACAGGGATTAAAATGTTGGTGGCATACGTTTGAGACCGAGGGTGCTAGAAGAGGAAACGTGTATTGCGGCACTGCTCCGAAGTGTTTGCGTGTTGCGGAAAGAGGCAGCGAGGGAGGTTACAACGGAGCGACCTCACTTTTGACAGGACTAATTAAGTCGGCGAGATTAGTTCTACTTAGGTGTAATTTTGAAGGTTATATTTTTGCTCGGCGACAAAGAAGAGGCCATAACAGCTGTATCGACGTGCTGCTTCCTGTTCCCGTGGTCTGAACGTTTCTTCAACGGGCAGACTGCGAACGTGTTAAATGTCTGTTTGCTGTTCTCGTCTCCGGTCCGTTATGTAAACCTGAGGTACGTGGTTCTGGGGAAAAGACTGAACCTTGTGGTCCAGTCTTTTCGAAGCATTTTCGACGCCGGCAATCGAACTGCAATCGGTATAGTGAGGCAGTAAAAACAGAAGTTGCCGTTTTTGTACGATCGCTCTGGTGGCCGGTTTACCTCGGTGCATATAATAAAGCTAAATGTGTCTTGAAACTTGGATTGTTTTTGTTGTTGGACGCTATTGAGACAAGGATGGCTCGACGATCTGGAGGGGTAGGTTTAAGCGCAGAATTAACTAAAAAATAGGGACATTCTTTCGTTGATACCGGCAGAGTGCTCGAAGTCCCGAAGGGATAGTAGCCTCTGTTTTGCTCGGGCACCACACTTCGGGTTGATCCAGTCCTTGTATGCGTGCATACTGGGGCCTAAAAAACGAGACCGCTCGTCGTGGAGCCCTGCGCTCTCCGACAGCAGATGTCGGACTGAGGGGGAAACTCCTGCAGAGCATGTAAAATAGGCCACCGTGTGTTGGAAGCTTCGGCTGACTGCGTTGATTGGCAGTTGTTATCTAATGATTTCCGATTTCAATGCCAGGAAGCTTTAGTCCTATAGAAAAGGTATCAGTTATCATAATTTTAATTCGCCGTCTTCATCGCGGCGCACTTCGAGTCTGCTAATATTCACACTCTAAAAAAAGCCCGATGCGTCTACTTTCCCGCACAACACTCGGAGAGCCAATCACCGCAACTTGCGGAGGCGGCTCAGCGAATGGCGATGCCGAAACAGATGTTTAGACCAAAAAACGCAGTCTGAGTTGTGACATTAAGCAATGCAACTGTGACGTTTTGCATTACCGCACCCGTCCAGTGCAGTAAACTCTTTTCACTTTAGTACACGAAAGGCTGGCGGGGAGAGGAGGAAGCTCCCCTCTCCCCTCTAGCCTTCAGTGTACCAGGAACCTCACTGCACCGGTGCGACGCGGGCCCAGACGAATAGGCCACCAGACTGCGTTTTTTCGGACTAAACATATGTTTCGGCATCGTCATTCGGTGAGCTGCCTCCGTAAGTTGCGGTGATTGGCTCTCCGAGTGTTGTGCGAAAGTAGGCGCACGTGCTTTTCTTAGAGTGCACGCTCTTCGTGATAAAACTATCGTCGATCGGCACATGCCAGTTAGCTTTACTAGACCCTTTTCAAAACTGCGTGCTTTCTAGGAGTCGCTGCCTTAATTATTAAAGTCCGCCAGTGTTTGTACACGTGCCAGGAACATGTGTAGGACACGAAGGTTGCATGAGCGCCAGCGTTCCACGAGACTCCAATCCGATCTCACTCTTCGTGCCCCAGATATGACGAGCGCCAATGTTGCTTGACGGACTTTTGAACAAAAGGGTTCATTCCATTTTGAATTAGTGATTTTGTTTCGATGAACGGGCCAATGGTTGTATAAGCAAGCTATAGTACACGTGAAAAAAGTACACGCAGTGTATTTTTTGGAGTGCTATAGAAAATGCGGGGCGCGGCGAGTTCCGAGCAATTTATGACCAATCCGCGGCTAGTGAGGTTGCGGCACAATAAAAAGTGTCGAAGAGCAAATCACGTGTCAAGGAAAGGGAACATAATAAGCCGCGCCTAGCGTTTTCTATTTTTTACTTTTTTCTACTTATCTGTGACTTTTCGAGATCCGGCTGGTGGCTGGTAAAGTTAAAGCTGAATATGTTATTAAGAATCCTTAAATGGTTCTACCTCTATTCAGCCCTACAAATTGTCACGCATTAAAATTTTATTATCACACAAGCGAAGAAAGAACAACAAAAACGCAGACACACACTGCAATGCCAAAATGTTCTACCATCATCACTCTAGTCGCGGATACTTGGATGCGGCTGTACCAGCGTCAAATCGACATGTGACGATTGTGATTGGGTACAAGAAGAAGCAGAGGGTGTTGGCGCGTACGCGATTTGGTTTCCCCTACGCGCTATTCGACGCGCTATTGTCGCATCCAAGCAAACGCGGCTAGTGCTTGATCGGATGATGTTCGAATCTCCACCATGCGTAATGACTGACTGTATGCTTTAAATTGCGATGCGCTCGAAACAAACCCGATGACGTTCCATCTCTACTTCTTCCTCTTAAACCATTGTGGCCATGCCTGAGTTTCGATTCGTTGTGATATTGCATGCACACATTCAATTTTTGTTGTTTCGATGGAAGAAGAGTCGCGGGCCTTCAAGTAAAGGGGCATTCGTTTTTGCATTCCTTCTAAAGGCCTGTCCAAACAGGCTATTACAAAAATCGTCCAGGCCACACGACTCCTGCAAAAATTGTCAAAATTGAAGCGTCCGGTAGTCGTCTTATGTCTGTTTGGACAGCAGCCAAACCAAATTCATGACTTTCCTCCTCGCCTCGTCCACTTTTCTTTGACGTCGGTGCTCGTCAGACTTGACGTCACACGCCATTTGCCAACGGTGTGCCTGCTGCCGGTCTATCTGTTCTCCCGCGGCTCACGAAGTCGCCGACCTCGCTACCACCGTCGCCTCGGCAGGAGGGCCAAAGAGCTCCGGCTTCCGGGTGGATTGGGAGATCCCTGCGTCGAAGCGCGCGTCTCAGCCGCCCCGGCTAAGCTTTCCTTGTCAAAATCCACGTTCGTAGCTCAAAAAAAAAAGAAAAAAAAAGAAGAAAAGTGCAGTGTGCAACAGTGAGGTTTATTTGTCTATACACCAACTCATGTTTACAAACAAACCGGAGCGCCCGGAGCGCCCCTAGCGGACGCCACCGGCGCCGCGCATGCGCGATGGGGGTGTGGGCAACAAGCGCGCCGTCGCCCATAAACAAACCATTGAAACGCGATGTTATCGGCGTCAGTGTGAGTCCCCCTGCCCTTTTTCGCAATCGAATTGTTGATTCTACGTCTTCCTGGCAATGTCTGACTACATGAGCAGCGTCAGCGAAATTAACGAGGCTCGTTACACCGCGAAACTTCGAGTGAATAATCTGACATGCGGCGATTCATTCCGCGTGGACGCCGCAGAATGTACGCTAAAGCCTGATTCACCTGATGAGATTTCGCTCGCAATTTTCAGTCGCGACGTCGCTCGGGCTGCAAAAGCGTGAACCGTAGCTGAGATGGTCGACGTCAATACTGAAAATCGCAAGCAGAATCGGACCAAGTGAATCAGGCATAACAAGTCGGTGATGGCCGCTGGTAACAATAATCAACATCTCCATGTATCTACTGTTTACGAAGAGCCTGCTTACCAACCTTCAAATTTAAGTCTTTTGAGGCCTGCACTTACTTCTTATCGCAAGGACCGGGCCAACTTTTGGTCTACGGGCCGGCGTCGTCTAAGAGAGCAGACGACAAGCAGAAACGTTTGAAAGAGCAGACGACAGTTTGAACGATCAGGCGGCCGTTTGAACTTGAAGACGCACTGAACGTAGTCCGCAGGTGGTCCGCACAACTTGACGGTTTTCTGGCGTTCATGTTGGAACAAAACAAATAAATCTGATGACCACAAGTATCCGTGAATTCAACCCAAAGTGCTTCCCGCCCAAGCAATCGTTGTCCGACGGCGTCTGCTTTTCCCTTTTCACGGCACATATCCAGATTCTCGGACGAACCGAGCACGTGAAAACTGACCTTCAAACCTTTCTCGACACTTTTGGTACGGCCCCAGTCGCGGCGTTTTGACGATAAGGCAGGTTTTTGTCTGATTCCTTTCAAAACAACGCAGGAATACACGTCTGGCATGGGGACTTCTGCCCACAGCCCCAGACCGGAAGTGCGACCGGCGCGCCACCACCGCGCCGTGACGTCACAGAGATGAGTTCGTGTATACGAGGTACGTTGAGAGCACAAGAGCTGCAGGAATCCGATCCAATCCACAGAACTGCCGGGAGACGACAAGACTTTGGACGCGAAGCGCGCTTGCCTGGTTAGTTCCGTGAAGTGCGTGAAAAGTGAAGTGCGTTGCTTCTTAGGAACTCATGACGTGGCGGCATTCCAACGGAGCTTTTGAATTTTGATATAAACAAATCCAACAATTTTGAAATTTGTTAATTCTACTTTAAGGTTAGTTTTCTAGACCTGAAACATTAGTCTAGACTAGTGTTTCTGGGCTGGCGGCACAACTATAAACCACATCCAAGCAAAGAAATAAATGTAAACATTTCGTTTGTGTACCCCTTTAGGGGAATTCAATAACGTGACCTGGTAAAGGTGGGAAATTATATATCTTGTGTAAACATTTATTTTAGTGCTAGCGTAAACACTCATTTATTCGTATTTGCAATGTAAGTCTATTACAATTATACAAGCCGGGTGAAGCGCAAATAATCAAACAACGTTCATATTCCTTTCTTTTAATTGTGATTCAAGAAATGTTTGTGATACACTATGTGTATCACAACCTCAATTCTGACGAAACTCTATCGCGATCCTACACTCTAAAAAATCCCTGCGCGTCTACTTACCCGCAAAACACTCAAAGATTGAATCATTGCGATCTAGGAAATCAGCTCAGCGAATGATGAGGCGAATCATCTGTTTAGATTTTAAAAATTAAGCTTGCGCCGTGGTATTACGCAATGTAAGCATAACGCTTTGCATTGCGTAATGCCACATGGCAGACATTCATTTTGAGGTTTAAACGGATGTTCCACCTCATCATTCGCTGAGCTGATTTCTAGATCGCAATGTTTATTCTTTGAGTGTTTTGCGGGTAAGTAGACGCGCAGACATTTCTTAGAGTGTATACGTACAAGCCGCATAGTCTGGAATAGGGATTTTTATATGTATGGATGGGAAATTTGTAAAGAAATAAAAATTGAATGATTGATTTATTGATGGATCTCATGCACTAACGAACCGCCGCCAGTTTTCAAACTGTGTACAGTCGAAAAGGGGTAGCATAAAGGTCTTGATATTCAAATTAAAGAAAATTCTATCCTTGTTTCGATAAAGGAACCGCCGAACAATTTCGTTTAAAACAGGGGTCTCCCAAACTTTATGACTGAGGGGCCGGATTAAGCGTCTATCGCAACCTCAAGAACAAAAAAGAAAAAGCAAATATAAATGCGGGAAGGCACTAAATAATTGTGACAAAAGCATTTTGACACGAAAATTTTAAGTTGAAAACAAACAAATTTAAGATGTAATAGAAGAAAACCTAAATGCGAATACCATAACCTGCGAGTAATGCAGTTACATATACAGTATAACTGAATATTTAATTAATTATGATATATAATAATTGTAGCCCGGGCACCTCCACCCGGCATAAATCAAAGTTGTTATATTTGCAAACGGCAGAAGACTACGAAATAAGGTAGGAATGATTATAGCAATACGCGAACCTTATCACAGAGGAAAATGCAAAATAATTTTTACGTATACACAGACAGGAAAACTGGGCCCGCTTGCTAGAACAGCGTCTCAGCTGAGGCTGGGTGAAAGAAAGTACTACAAAGGCTGGGGCGCGTGAGCGTCTTGAGACGCAACTTGAGTCCCGCTCAGCTCGGCGCTGGCTTTGGCAGTGCTTTCTTTCACCCAGTCTCAGCTGAGACGCCGGTTCTAGCAAGCCGGCACAGGAGACTTAAGCCTGGTTCAAACAGTTGCGTTTGACTGCGTTTGACTGCGTTGCGGCAGCAGCAAACCAGGACATCCCTGCTGCTTATATCGCGTGCGAAGATGATTACTTGGATTGGATTCCACGCTTCATACGAAGCACAGATGTGCCGGTGACTCGCTTTCGGTTCTCGCCGCAACGCAGTCAAACGCACTCAAACGCAAAGTGTCTGAACCGGCCTTTAAGACTGGAGATGCCGGGGATGACAATGTGCCATAAATGTAACACGAAATGTATCAGCGGGATAAAAAAAAAAAGATCAGAACGGATTCGGAGCGTTTGGTGATCGACGCAGAGCTGTTTTCGTTTTTGCACGCTCTTATATTTACGCTGGTTGCAGCGGGCCTGCTGGAGACAGGCCACGGGCCGGGCGTCACTGCAGGACCGAGGGCAGCCGCGCGCCGGTGGCAAGGCCTCCGTGGGCCGGATCTGGCGCGCAGGCCGGGGCTTGCAGACCCCTGGTCAAAGCGAATTACTCTGGGTTGCCAGTGAAGCGTTTCACCTGGTTTTGGTATCCAGAGGTCTGGCGGATCGAAGGCACACTGATCAGCGATTCGAAGAAACACAATGAAAGTCGCGTGTCTGTTCGCAGTCCCATTGTCCCAAAACATAACGTAAAAAAAAAAAAAAAACAGTGCGATTGAAAAGAGCAAGAAGCGACAAACGGCGGAAGTGAAAGTCACATGGGTGGTTAGAGTTAGGGCAGAGGAGTGTCTATAGGCCGTATCTGTATTGCGAGAGGGGGAGGTTAGCTTTCCACTTGTTTCTGATTAGTTCCAAGCGAAAAGAGCAGAAGACTGTTTGTTGTTGCCGTTCCTGTACTTCTTCTTTCTCCGGAAAAGTAATTTCTCGTGTGTCCGAGCCCACCCTAGAACGTGTGAGCGTTTTGCCGCGCGTTACGCGCGTCTTCTTTTTGTTCCCCCGTCTTTTGTTCTTTAGACCGTCGTCGCCTTTGTCGTTGTTTTTGTACGCGGGGCTGTGCCGAGGGAAATTGTTTTTGGGCGTGCTGTGCTTGGCACGCCGCCTCTCTTTGTTCCGGGGCTCACAGGGGCAGCGTTTCTGCCACTGACGTGTGCGACGCGACAGGGTCCGTACGTACCACACTCTCGGGGTTTCTGGAAGCATTTAGTTTCTTCGGGGCTGGCTTTCAAAAGCAGGAGGAAACTAGTGCCAGTATTGTCACTCAAGGGCTGCTGCTCAGACCACTGGAATGACCCGTTATCGTTCACTCGAGCGGTTGGGGCGCTTTCCCAGTACCCTACTCACATATGATTAAAACATATATATGAAAGGGTCACGTGACGTTACGTTACTTTTTTGTGCTAAATTTACCGAGGAGACTAAGTTCGCATGACCCGACGTCACTGTACGTCGTCGTGCGGCGACGATCAAAGTGTCGGCTTGGTGTTGCGTGCAGTAATAAGTGAGAAGAAAATGCGAGGACGAACGGATGAACGATAAACACTTTGGCGTTTAAGCTGTTACGTTAGAAAAAACACACACAAAAAAAAAATCTATGCTTTTAGAAAATACTACCTGTTCGTTCTATCACACGCGAAATGGAAACAACTGATTCATACTTATTGTTTCGATGGTATTCTATTCGAAATTGTAAATAATTAGAACTGCCTCCGATGTTACTGTCTACGGCGGCAACGCTTCGATGCGGCGTTCCTACGAAACTAGCTTTATATTAATAAATGTAATATAACCGCAAAGATTCCGGTCCTGCATACAGGACTTCAATTTCTACGGCGACGCTAGCGCTAACATCCATGGAAACTGTGCTATGTTTCATTCTAAACTGAGCTTGAGCGCTGCCAAAGCCGCTGCGAGGCCTATCAGAACCGATCGAACTGCTTCTAAAGTGCAAAGCTATGGTGCTTTCTCGGATTTCTGTACGTCGTTCGTTATCGGCTCGACCTGTCAAGTGAATGCAAGACGAGTTGCGCGTGTGGCACGCCGTTCGTAAGATGTATGTCTTCGAGCTTACAGCTGCGCTCGGTCATATGATAAACCAAGTTGTAGTCTTCTCGATTCGTCCTCCGTTGTACTGCGCTCAGAAATATGACACCCGCACAGGACGAACCAATTATATGTGATGTTCAGAAATGTACTATCGGGGAAAAATGAAATGCGAACAGAGGAGCGCGTGGCTTGCCGTACAGGCTGCGCCGCACTGGAAGTGAGCCTAGGGGCGAGGGTGCGTGGCCTACTCCGATGTGTTCACGCCCTTCGCTCAGCACTCCCCAAGCTTCGGCAGTGCGCCTCTCAGTGCGCTGAAAGCTGTCACCGCTATCTTTGTCTGCTCGGCGCGTGGGCCGAGCTTCTTCACACCGCACGCGCTGAGCCAGCAAAGATAGCGGTGATAGCTTTCAGCGCACTGAGAGGCGCACTGCCGAAGCAGGGAGCGCCGAGCGAAGGGCGTGAACACATCGGAGTAGGCCACGCCCTCGCCCCTAGGCTCACTTCCAGGTGGCGCAGCCTGTACGGCAAGCCACGCGCTCTCTGTTCGCATTTCATTTCCCCGATAGTACAACGGCTGTCCCACGCTTCCATGTTCTTCAAGATATCGTCTGGGTTCGCCAGCGGAGCTGTGTGTGTTCTATCGAGTCTCCATTCGCTTGAGTCAGACGCATAAATAATTAAACGTGTTTTCATGATTTTGTTTGGTTCACTGTCAATTAACCTATAAAGTTATCTGATCTATCGAGACATTGTCCTTTATATCATTGATAGCTATCACTCGTAACAGGCCCTCACGTGATTTGCGAGACTTTCCCTTTAATAAATATAGTGTTAGGGTTTAATCCCACCATCCCCTCCACGGTGAAAGAATAAGGCGCGTTACCAGAAAATTCTGCGATAGGACTTGACCTAGAATTGAATGTTTCTTATTTGGACGCAGTATAACTATTTTGCATTTATACATGGTTTGTTTTTATCTATCGGTGCTCCTGCGTGGTGCTTCCGCGCTTTCGTTATTGTAGTTGTTTTCATATTTATTTTTTCAAGGCATGATTGAATTTTGCTTTTTTATCAAAGCTCAAAACTAGGACAGATAGTATATAAAAAAAGCAAATATTGCGAAGATGTTGTCTAACATGAACTTTTATTAATCGTTATGAATTAAATGGTGTTGTATCAGCTTTGATTTTTTTAATGCTATAAACTAGGCGAGTAAGACGTGACGTTCCCTCTACTTCTTCCTTCCCAAGCTAAATCGTTTGCTGTGCAGTACTTCCTTTTGTCTGCCTCTAACTTATATTTTGTTTTGTACTTTCTCTTCCCTATCTTTGAATGTGCACCATTTCTGCCTCTCAATGGTTCTTGAACTTTTCTGTTTGGTTTCTATCAGCTTGTGCTCGGTCTTGAAAGAACTCGTAAACCAGGCTATTGAATAATAATAAAAAAAAATCATCAGCTATGCTTGAGACGCTGTTCGAACCTTAGTTTACTTAAGAGAGGGAGAGGGAACTTCTGCGCTTTGAATTAGAACAGTCTCACGTCAAGACTGTTCTCAAATGAGAATCACTGCGCATCGTCCCGGCGCGATGCACGTTGAAGATGTCAGGTTAGTATGTCCCACCTACCTGGCTATAAATACCCATCTACAGTGTGAACCGGTGTCACTATGTATAATCTCAAAGGTAGATGGACATCACTTTATCTAGGCACTCAAAGTAAACGTTTGACAGTCAAATATGACAAATTTGGCGGAACCGAGAGCCGCCAACAACTTTCCGTCATCTGCCAGAAATGCGGTCGGACTCACCATTTCGCACTTGAGTGTTCCATCTTATTTTTTCAAACACAGGATCGGGTAAAACCGGTATCCAGTGCTAGTTCCCGAGCGGTTGCGAGCAAAACGACCCCAATGGTTACTACCCTTGGCGATGTGCGCGACCCAAAGCGAACGGCTTTCGCGATCGGCCGAACCGTAGCTTCTTGTATACTGACAATGCCTGCCCAACCGAAGGTTCACGGCAAGGCAGATACAACCAATCACAACGAGGCAAATACTGGTAGATGACGTCATGAACGGAAACCGTAAGAGGGCGCCACCATAACCACTCGGCGCTTAAGGTCGCAAACAACTTAAGAAAAGCAGGGCGTGGTTTGTTGACGCTTCGTGATTGGTTCTTGGGCGTTCTTATCGGCTAATGTCACACTCGGATTGGCTACGGATCTATAATGAGATGCTCAAAACTCTGCACGCCGTGCGTTTCTTTTTAAAGTTTTCAATAGCCCTTTGGCACCCGAGATGTTTCGGTGGCACCCTCTTATACGGTTTCCGTTTGTGACCCCACGACCAGGATTTTCCTCGGCGCGATTGGCAGGATTTGCCTCTGCTTCGCTATGAACAGGCGGTTGGGCAGCATCATCAGTATACCGAAAGCCATATGATTTGGCCAATCACGAACTGGGAACACTGCGACGCGTTTGGTGGCAACACGTCGCTAATAGAGAGATACACTAAATAGACTACGATTCAAAGTAACGTAACTTCGGCCGTCTTGTGGGTTAAACTCGTGGCTACGATGTTTATCCGAAGTTCTATCTCAAATCCCGACAAACGCTTTTCTGTCCTCCAGAATTGTCAAACGTTCGCGAGAGATGAAAACAACATCGCCCGAGCCTATAGACCGTTTTATCGTGGGTAGCGCCATTTTGAGAGCGAGGAGAAAAGGGGAAAGGGTACCGGCGCTTTCCCACTTTCTGGGTGTGTAGAAAGAGTGAAAGTCCCGGATGAGAGGCTTGGCCGGTGTTGGGTGTCTGCAGTGCCCCAACTTCGTTTGCGCTTCCTTCTTCGTTTCAAACTCCCAAACTTAGTTAGAGCCATGGTCTTCAATGGCGACAGTCGCCCGGTCATCGGGACACCATTGCATGCTGGGTAATAGGATGCACGAATAACGACAGAGTGCGTCGAATACTGTCCGAGGACCTATGTAGCTTGCATGGAATCCGGCAAGGCGAGTGCGGCTGCAATGTTTTTAAACTCTATCGCTTTCCGCATGACTGGAAATGATGAATCATTTACCAATTTTTGCTTGCAATGGCCCTATTTCAACGTAGCCGTTTTTTGTAATCAACAAGCGATACACGAAACGGGAACCTCAATTAACTTTTGTAAACACCCGGAGCTGCTACAGATCGTTTGGCTGCGCTGCTTATATCTTCGTGTCCGTTTTCTTATATTTCCTTGTGGATGAACGACGAAGACATTCTAGATGTCAACTTATAGCGAACCGCAGAAAGCCTCAAAGCAGCCACGAATTATTTTACTATATGATGCAGTATTTTGAGTGCTCACCTCTAATTTCTATCGCTGGCACGTTCGCTGCCGCTGTTTCCCCGTGTCGCCGCACTGGCGGATGCCATCACTCGAACAAAGAAACGTGCACACTGGGCTCGAAAACGCAGATCGCAACACATGAGACGTACCCTGCAGCGACTATCCAGCGCTTCAAAGTGCCAAATCAACGGAAACAACCCACCAGCGGCACTCCAAGGAGCGCTTTTGCTTGCTCTCTGGTATCGCGCAGGAGATCGCGATTCAAGAAAACCGATAGAACTACCTTTTCAACAATTTCCAGCCTCACCCGGCGGCGGAAATGAGCCTTCAACTAAGTGTTGTAGATAATAAAATCGAGTCAGCCATCACTGCAAATTATCAATATTAAAATAAATTCCGTTACAAAATTTTACAAGCTGAAACAGCAGCTATCACGAAAAGAACTCGCACGCACCTTGCGAGCGTACCCCATGTTCATCGGCGGTACAGCGTTCGGTGCGCGCTCCATTCACAAATCGTTCCGAGCACAGTCGAGAGGATGGCGTTGAGGAAACGCCTTTTCGGTTTACGGACGCAATCCACTGCCGCCGGAGACCACGGGCTCTCGCCTTGCCGGATTCCTTGCAAGCTACGTAGGTCCTCGGACTGTATTCAAACGCTTCCTGTTTTTATTCGCGCACCCTATGACCGAGCAATGGTGTCCCGATGACCTGGGGACTTGCCATCGAAGCCCGTGGCGCTAATTAAGTTTGCGAGTTTAAAACAGAGAAGAAAGCGCGATCAAAGTTGGGGCACTGCAGACACCCAACACCGGCCAAGCCTCTCATCCGGGACTTTCGCTCTACCTACACAACCAGAAAGGGGAAAGCGCCGGTAGCCCTTTCCTCTTTTCTCTCTCGCCCTCTTTCAGTAAAACGGTCATAGACCAGAGCCGCTCTGTTCCATGGGCGTCACCTTGTTTGGTTTTTCTGTCGCCATGACGCGGGCTGCGCTTTTTGCACGACTCCGTCTTTTCAGAAAAACCTTCGCACATCTCGTTGTGCAAGAACGTCAGAAAACATTGTGACGAAGCTCCAAGAATAACATCAATGCCTAGAGTGTTGTAAAAAGCAAAATGCTTGTTTTATGCGCAGCCCATCGCTTCAGCAAGAGCCTGCTTTTGAGATTATTCTTTACCATGTCTTTCGCTGGGGTCTATGATTTCAGACACTGGTCTATAGTGCGTAAATAAAAAAAAGAAACGGTCCCTCGATTTCCGCCTGATGACGTGATATAAGTTTCATGCTCTCGCCGACCGCTAATTCTGGTGGAGTCGCAGCAGTGCTGGAGGATGTGGCAGACGCCTGTTCGCTGCAGGTCGCTCTCCAGTTTGACAGTCCACGGACGCTTCGGCAGCCAGGAGTTGGACGCTGCGACGACAGCGACGCTAGCGTTCGTTTGTGCTTCCTTTTTTTTACTTCTTAAACTAATTGCTAGGATACGACATCCCACAGCATGGCACAGAACGTCTGTATTACAGAGACTGTCCAACTGCTTCGATCGCGGTCACGTGGTTTATGGACTGAGTTTGCAACACGAGCTGCGAGGAGGCGCTGCAAAGCGCAGATCGTCTGCAAACGTCTGCGCCTTTCCGTCTGCTTTCTTCCTCGCCACGCGAAAATGCAGTGAATACGCACTTGCGATAAATATCCGCCGAAGGAGTTCGTTATTACATTGTAAACCCTTCCCATGGTTAGAGATGGACCCTCTCTTCAATCCAGGCCTTCTTGCATGACACTCCGGCTTTTGTGACGTCATTCATTGCCAGTTAGGGACTACTTTTTATACATGGGCGGAATAGCACGTTAAACACCCCTGTCGGAGACGCGTTCTGGGCACCGTAACTGTGTGATACGAAGCAGAGGAAGTAAAAGTTTCGAATCGCAAAAATCGGCAATTGCGCCAGCCCTGCACTGAGCACAAAGTTGGCGGCGTCCACTTAAAAATCGAGAAACAGAGTGCAGGTATGTTTTGAAGCCAGGGTCACACCGCTTATACATCCTACGAAAAAGAGTGGCAGTAGTTCCCACGGAGGGTTCCGCAATGGTCCTTTCTAGAAAGTAACGCGCGCCCTCAAGCGGCGCTCGTGAGGTATTATGGGAACAGTGAGGATCACCGCTCTGTCGTCTGCTGCAACCGCCGTACCGCCTGCGAGAACCACGTTGCCTACGTTCGCGTTGGGTCTCCCTGTGTACGCCAGAAGACAATCTTTCGCAGCGCCCTGTGCTGCGCTGCGTTGCCCACATAAGGTGAGAAACTCTGAATTGCAGCACGTCAGTCGCCTCCCTTTTTAGAGCGCAGCTCTTAGGTGCCCGCGTTTAGCGGCGTCGCCGTCGGCGTAACCGCCCCGCTAAATTTAGCGGGAAATTGAATTGATGATGAGGTCACGTGGCGTCAATTTTCACGCTAAATCTCAACGACTTTATTTCCGTGAGCTTGATATTTATCTACTTTCTCAAAGTGCCGGTTTTGTGATAGTTCATGTGCACGAATTGTCGCGATCGTGAGAGGTATGCTATGTATTCATTACCATGGGCTGGATTATTCGCGGAACCAGCTCATCATCGTGAGCATTATGTTGTTTGTAAGTACTGCGAATAAATAAACAGGCTCAAAAATAAAAATAAAATATATACGTTAGTTTATGTTTACAACCATATTTAAAAAGCAAACTTCTTTTGGTTCTTCTACTCGGCCTAGATGCTTCCGTAATATTTACGATGTAACTCGAAAGTTTTAATAAGATAAATAAGAAAATGAACCCAGCGTGTGTTAAGCGGCCCCTAACTAAAACAACAACAACAACGACAAAAAAAACACGTTTTTTTTGTTGTTGTAATACACAGCCCCAAGAGCAACACAGCACTCCTAGCGCCCCTTCCAGCGCCGCCTATTTTTTGCCCCAAGTAAGATAGCCACCGACCGGTTAACCTGGCCACACCCTGTCGCGTGGGTGAGTGTAGGAGACCGCCACTCCAGAAATCTTATATAACCTCCACGACTGTACCATAAATCAACTTTGTGTAATGAACTTTGAGCCTGTAGATGGTCTCTTTTTAAAAAGATTTTTGCGCGGCGCGTGTGACCAGGTGAACAATATTTTAGACCGAAAAACGTATTACGATAAAATCAGCGGCACGCACAGAACCGAGGAAGGCATCGCAAGAGCTGTCAAAACCCATTTTTAAAAGATCGATCGACCGCGAACGAAGCTTGAGTTTGATCAAGAATAAACAAACAAGGAAACAAAAACAAATAAAAAGTAGAAACACAAACAAACAAATAAACCAATGCACGCAAATCGCTAAACTCGATATGAAGGTCAAAGCAGATAGAGGCCCCGCGGATGAGACGTGAACGAAAGGAGGCGGAACACGGCGACTTCATGCTCGAACAAGGGATTTTCTTCCGCTGGAGCACGACCCAAACTCAGCGAGCCGCCAGCGCCAGGCTCTCGAGGTCCAGTCTCCCAGACCTGCACTCGCTCCCGGGGGAAATATCCGGAAAGCATTCTAGCCATAAGCGGCTTTTTTCCCCTCCTCTTTTTCCCATTTCTGGGCTCCGCCACGCTTTTGCGCCATCGCCTCCCCCTCTCATCCCTCATTGTTCCCTTCCTGACTCCTTCTCGAGCGGTCCGCACTTTAATACACCTTTTCCCGCAATCCGTATAGTTTAGAGCGAGTTCCGGGTTCACGCTTTGTTGTCCGGCCTGAGCTGTGGTGTTGTGGACCACGGTGTGTGTGTGTGGATTATATATATATTATAGAGGCACCCTGGTTGTCTGCTTTCCGCGTTTATTGCTTTATGGTCTTTACCCCCTTCCTCCCCTTCTCCAAACACACACACACACCGATTCCCAGCAGCCCGAATGTAATGAGAGGCGAGGTGTCTTTTTTTATTTTTAGCGTTCCTGGAAGAAGTATTGGACAAGAGTTGTAGCGAGCTATTGTATTTTGGGAAGCGGCGGCGCTGGAAAATTTAACAACCAAACACTAAAAGCCTTGTTTATAATGGTTGAATAGCGTCTAAGTTGTTGTGATGGGGCGCACATAAGTGGCAGCACGCTTTCTATATTAAAAAAAAAGAGGCGCGATAAAAATCCCTTGGTTTCGTCGGCCAGCTTTTGGAACGATTGATTCGTTCAGCTGCTACTTTATCTCCCCCACAGCAGAGAGTATTGCCTGTAACGCCAGCATAGAGTTTCACGATGGGAGAAAATATTTATTGTGCGAAATATTTTATAACCGCGACACATTAAAATGTCACATTTTTCATTATCAATGACCTCCTTCATTAGTTCCTTTTGAAAGACAGGTAAATATTGTGCAAGTGGATATGCACAATTGAGGACTTACGAAAGTATAATATAGCTACATGCACTGAAGGCATTTTATACCTATAAAGGAAAATAATTTCCATGAACAGGGTAATCACGAACGCTCTTTGGGTGTAAAAGATTGTCTAATATAAACAAATAAACTGAGCGCAATGACACTTTTCACAAAGGTGTCTTAGGTGGTGGGCTAAATGCTCAAATTTCATAAGTGTAGGTCTTATAAAAAATATAAGAGCTAAAAAACATAATTGTTTTTCACTATGCACAGAGAGAGAAACCGTTCAAACCACCTGGCTGACGCTACTACTGAGAGATGGCAGAACATCAAGCATAAACGTGAAAGTTACTTTGAGATGAACACCCTGAAGCAGATCCAGCAGATCCGAACGTGTGTTATACCTGGATGGATGGATGGATGAAGCTAAACTCTTTGAATCGGGTGGAAACTTACGCCACCTAGCCAGTGTTGTTTTTTAAATTTAAATTGAGTCACATATCTAGCGCCAGCGAGACGGTTGTTACCGGTTTCCTTTCTCGACATATAAAAAACCGTAATATTGAGGCTTCAATTGTTTTCCTGAAGTACGATGAAGGCAACTCACAAAGACACCACTCGAATAAGTTTCAATGCACTCCGGTCTTTGGTTTTTTTATACGAATCTTTTTACTCCCGAAAAGCGCCGAACTAATAAAAAGCAATAACATGCCCTAAAATGCCCGATCACTAATAACAAAAAAACAATAACATGGCCTAAAAGGTTCCACGGAACGGGCTCATTTATTTCAGACAAATCCACGAGAGTAGCCTATGTGGGCTTTATCAGCCACTTCAATAGATGTGTGCAAGGAGTTTTCACTTTCTAAATACGCACTCTAAATGGACGGGACGAAAATCGCAAGGAAATAAGCTGTTTGCTTAGCTTCCCTTGACATGAAAATGCTTGTGCTTGTTTTTCCTGCGTACAGAAGTGCAGACACCTCAGCTAAAATGTACCGAAATGCCGTGTCATGAACCCGGACCACTCGCCGAGGCGCTCGCCGTGGACGCGTTACATGCAGCTACGTCATGGTCGACACCTTCCACGTCTGCCCGTGCACACTAGGAAATTCGTAGACCCATAAGGGTGTGCAAATGCCGTTCCGGAGGCTTAGACCGTTGCTACACCCTTTCAGCACACCTATTTCGACCTAATAGTCACTTTTCAATCGTAAAATAGGGTGCTGTTGCATTGAACACTCTTGATCTTTGAAGGGTGTCAAAAGGGTGCGGAAAAGGCCACTACAGTGAGGTGAGACGAACACCTGATTTGAAGGGTGCTTTTGGCGACTTGTCGAATTGAATATTGCCTGTGCCAGTGCTTTTTACTTAAAGATACAATCCTTGGACTAAGATATATTGTACATCACGCATAACGCCAAATATTGGCGAGAACGAAACAACATACGTGTAACCATCGTAATTGCGGAGGCGGTCACATGCGAATGAGTATCTTTGAATTGTCGAGTATACGTTTAAAGGGATGTTGAACCGAAAATCGAATTTCAGAAAACAACGCATGCAGAATCGATAGGCGGGACGCTACAAATCCCAACACGTCACTCATAAAGCGGTAAGCCGAAAAGACGCGTGACCTCGCGATTCTCATTTCCTCCTCTTTCCGCTTTGACTCCGCGAGGGCGCGGAGAGGAAAGGGAGCGAAGCCATTTCTCCTCCTTCTCAACTCTTCTGCGTTAAGATGACGTCAACATTCTCCCTCAATCGCTCCTTTATTTTCCAGAAATACGGCCATCCGCTCGAGATATGGCTATATAAGTGATGTTTCGTTGTTTATGGCGCCCTGTTAAACACTTATGCAAGCTTATTTTGTGAAATCCGAATTTCAGTTCAGCATCCCCTTAAGGCGGCGGAACGGTCACTATACTCGTTTTCATCTCAAGAAGTAAAGAAGTGTTGTGCATTGTTCATACGCCGCGCGAAGTAGTCCTTACAAGATTTGGTTTCCGGATGGACAAGCAATGCTTTTGGCATTTGAAACGTGTATGTCTGGATAAGATAACATATACCTAATCTAAAATGCACCTGCAATACCTTAATTTTCTACATAAAGGCGGAAATTAGTAATGCTCCAGAAGAAGCGGAAATTTTTTACTACGGTTCTTGAGGTGAAAACGAGTGTAGTGGAGCGTTTCCTCTCTCGTACGTGATCAATTGCGTCTGTATGTGTTATTTCTCAGCAAGTGAGAATTGCATCTGATGTTTGTTGCTTTTACACTTGGTGCTCCAAAAATAACTATAGGATGCAGCAAGAGTTGCCTGCATCCTATTTAAAGTGTTCAATACCATTTTAATAAAGAGGAAAATTAGTATTGCTCCGCGAGGAGCCGGAAATTTGTTACTATGCTTCTTGAGGTAAAAGCGAGTATAGTGGAGCAATTCGTCTCGCGTACGTGATCAATGGCGTCTGCATTTGTTATTTCTCAGCACGTGAGAAATGCTTTACAAAGCTAGGATGACAACCAAGATTGCCTCCATCCTATTTAGAGTGTTCACTAGTATCCTAAAGTCGGGGTACAGTCGAGGTCGCACTACTTACTACGTCAAACAATAGGCAGTCTGCAAACAGATTCGAACGCAAGTCACCACTAGATTTGTGCTTCGAATACCGTATAGCAACGAGTTTCAAGGAGAAACTTGGCACACAGAATTCGAACCACGGATATCGCTGTGACTAATGTTTGCAGACTGTCTTTTGTATTGGCGTATATATAGGCAGCATGTGAATCCGGCTTAAGGGTGTTGCTGCAACTCATCCTTAGGATGTTATCCATTCGACAAACTAATTTACGCCTTTAAGACTGTAAAAATGTTTAGGTATGTAATGAGGCGTTCAATTGCCTAATGATATCGCAGGAATTATCAAAACACGGCGCACAGTCAATTCTGCCTGTTGCTTCTTTAGCACTTTCTGAGCTCTACAGGCATGCGCTACGTTATAATCGCGCAGATACGCGTAGTTTCGTCTGTTTATTGAGAAACGGAACGATCCAGGACTGGGCGTCGTAAGAATCATGTAGGAAATCTCGCATACAATACTCAACGTCGAAGTTACTTTTCTGCGCAAGCATATACGCAGCCTTGGTCGCAAAGCCTTCCCTTTGTTGTAGACTCTACTTATTCACCCTTCCAATGGCTTGCATTCAATCCCCTTTCCTCTCATTAACATGTCAAACACAATGCCGCGCCAGTTTTGTTCTGCACCAGGATAAGCGGCAGCTACCCCACGCTTCTCTCCCTCACGTTTTCTTCGATAGGTGGCTTCGCAACCTCTGAAGTTGCGAACATTTTTGTTTTACTTAAATGGCTTTGTCGCGAATTGTTCTTTCGGACTGGTTTAGCGAATACTATCCGCCTTGCGCGAAAGGCAGTTGATCAGTGCGCGAGTCAATAGGAAAAGTTTGAACGCTATGGGTCCCCTAAGCAGCTTGGGGCCTCTCACTGCGGAGGCGCAGGGCTGCGCTTGCGCAGTGTGACGCCCCAAGCTGATTGGGGCACCGGAAACGCTGAGGCCCCTATGCGAAAACTTTCTAATTTGTGTTTAGAAAACTAGGTGAAGTTGATGGCGTGAGAAAGAGTCGGCATCGAAAGAAGCGAGTGGCGGATTGTGCGCTTCTCTTGACCCCTGGAGATATTAAACCAGTTATGCAACATTATATTAAATATTAACGCAAAATGTGTTTTTATGAGTTGAATTTAATAAAAGTGTTTAGCGTTTTCCTGTAAAAGAAATCCTATATCGAAAAGCACCAAGTTTAAAAGAGTAGTTAGTATAAAGTATATACGCCAACAAGGAATCATATAAACTATACTCAAAGGCAGAAAGTCTCCGGCAGGATTTGCACCCACCCCTTGAGGTTGAGAGCCAAGTACTTTACCGACTGAACCGTCCAGAGACGGCGTTTAAGAGGCATGTTTAAGAAAAACACATCACGCAGGCCCGGTCGCGCGCTTCGAAACCTCGAAAACGTGTGGGCGAATAAGGACGGTTCTTCGAGCTCCTTTCATGCTGCACCATCTCCCGGCGTTTGTCAGAAGTATGAGCAAATGTTAAACGCACTTGCTCCGTAGCGAGGCGGAGCCGTCCAGACACCTTTCTCTTCTTCCACCACGGCCATGGCTCCTACAAAGCAAACAGCCGCAGAGCGTATGCGAGCTTGTCGGGAAAGTAAGAAACGGCAGAATCAGCAGGAAGAGCCTTCACCAGGGGCGCCGCAGGCGAACGTCGCAGACCTATCGAACATCCTCTTCTTGTCAGCATGATGAAGCTTGTATAAGATTTTTCAACCTCAGTCCGTGATGTTCATTATGCAACAAACTTATACTTCTTGGCTTAGAACGAACTTTCAAAACAATGTGTGCATAATGCCATGCAGCGAACTCTTTAACGAGAAAGTGCGAATATTACTTTCTATATAAAAAAATTACTTATCAAAGAGTTTGTCGATAAATTATGCGACTCCACGTCCCCATCAATAGGTGAAGATGTGTCAGAGATCAAAGAGACACTACAGGAATCAACGACAAGAGCAGAAACATCAAACGCTGTTTTACGGAACTGTACACCCTTGGAAGCATTGTTCGCGTAAAGCCCCTTTAATGCATAGTCTGTTGACGCACTTAAATCGGTTATGGGGTCAAGCGAATTAACTCACTCGGCGCAGACCCGTACGCAAAGGCTTTACGCTCGCCGACGTTTGTTTGTTGTTTTCTTGTTATTTTGCCACCTTGACTACGCAAGGAATGGGCTATACCCATCAGGATCAATATGACATTGGTATGATGTATGGAGGTCTCTTTCCTGATAAATAAAAAAAAACTCGTCCTAAGAGAAGGAGAGAAAGATGGACACCATTAAAGTGCCTTTCGAAAAAGGTTTCTTCAAAACATACGAACTAGCGACGACGACGACGATAATAATAATAATAACCTTTAATGGCGAGCGTATATGCAAGTTCAGTTTTCGGGACTGGTCAAAGCCAGCAAGGACTTGTAAGACCATACTCAACGTTCAAAGGTAGCAGAAAAGACGGTAGCACAATAGCACGTGCATGCGTAAGACACGCACGTACGGACACACAGAAAGACATACGCACGCACGCACACATGCAGATGACCATGCCTCGGCAGAGTGCAGTGGAAAAGTTGAAGTAGTTGCTGCTAGAGTTGTTGCAGCTTGAAGAGAACTACAAACCCACATATACACACAGTAAAAAGAATGGCGCAGAACAAAATTGGCTCACAGTTCGGTCGGAGACGAACGAGTTGTCAAGGTCAGTGTAGTCAGTATGCACGCGCATTGGTGGAAGAAGGTCCACGTACGTACTGAATCCTTTATCATAGAAGAAATAAAGAAAACGGTGATTCGGACGTTTAGTCCGTTTGTTAGTTAGCACGTTCACACGGAGTAAGATAAGCAGGTGCCATGCCACGACAAAGAGTAAGTAAATACAACCAAAATATGTATAATAACGCAAAAAAAGAAATCCAGGATACATTAGATATATTAGTTAAACATTTTTTCAAAATTGTTTCTTGTTGTAGCCATAAGAAAATTTTCCGGAAGCTTATTGAAAATGAAAGCTAGATATTACACACGCACTCGTTTACCATAACGCGTGAAACATAGAGATGTTATATAAAGCCGGGATCACACTGCTTATATATCATACAAAAGGCAGGCTGCAAACATGAGTCACCCCGATATCCGTGGTATGAATGCCGCGTGATAATTTTCTCCTTGAACTCGTTGCTATGCGACATTCGAAGCCCGAATCTCGTGGTGACTTGAGTTCGAATCTGTTTGCGGACTGTCTTTTGTATGATGTTAAACAAAGTGACTCCGGCTTAACGAGATGTATGACGAACAGTTCCTTGAGAAGCAGAAGACATTTTATAGTCATCACACCAAAAATGACAAAGTACGAAACTTTGCACAGATAGTAAATGGAAATCGGGCAGTTGTAGCGTTTCGAAAATACTAAAGTCGGGAGAAAAATCAATTTGGTAACCAACGCTTTTTAAAAGACCTTTCAGAATATGATCAAGTTTACCTTGCCATAACTGTGTACAGTCAAGGGAACAAAGTAATCCCGTGCCTCGGTGTACTGCAGCCAGGAGCATGCGGAATCGACTTTTAACGGTAAATGGCTTGAACCTCTTTTTTTATTGAAAAGTAAACAACTAACGCTTCGAAGTTTTTTACATAGGTATGACAGATGCGTATTCCATGACATATCTGAGTCTAAATACAGTATATGCCGAAGTATTTCACGCAATCAACACAATCTAGCGGGAGACATTTACAGCCGGAGAATTTTGATTTGTGCAAAATGACGGACGAGTGGGCATTTAAATGTTTTAGTGGGTTTCTGCAGCAGACCAGTTGTGTTTGGGAACATGTAAATTTTAATTAGATTTTCATCGAGCCAGTTCATTACCAGTGCCGCATCATGATTTAGTAGCGTTACTGCACTTTCATAATTAAGATGGCAAGAGGTAAGTACAGCATCGTCTGTATATTAGAAAAAAACACCGCAACTAGATATTCTGGTTAAAATACCATTGACAAGTAGATTAAGAAGTAAGGGTAATAGAACTGATCCTTGAAGAATCCCTCCTTTTATGAGCATGCATAAGCTTCTAAAATTTCCGATATAAAAACAAAATTGTGAACAATCTAAAAAAGCTTTCCAGCAAAGCAAAGAAGTCCGAGGACACCTAAGCACTTCTTATGAGTTGTGAATTCGAAAGCATGAATGTCGTTCTTCTGCTCCCTTAGTTCGTATGCGGCGTAGTGGCGTGGATGGGCACGTTTAGCTACTGCCGAGGTAGCGGCCGACGGTAGAGCGCGCGCTCCCGTGAAGTGGCCGCGCTGCGCTGAGCTCGGCCGTACAGCATCTCCGGTGTTTGCCCAAGTGGGCTGTGCGGCCAGGCCCGCATCGCCGGAACTCATACCGGCAGCCGGGCCGCTGCGTGCACTACGCCGCCATGGAGAGGGCTTCTCTGGTCGCGTCCCTTGGAACTACGCCGCGGGGGAGCCAATGGGAGCCTCGTTCCTTGATGACGCGCGCCAGCCAATGGGAGCCTAGCCATCAGATCGCGGCTTCATTTCGCTCCATTGCGACAGGCGAGTTTAGGTGCCGTTTGGCGTGGCTTCAAAGCTGATGACGTCGGTTTGCTCCATGGGAGGTTAATGCTTTCTTTTTAAAAATGGGCCGCGAAAGCCGAATTAGACCCTTTCCGTAATTGCTCTTGACAACAATGAGCCGCTGCTTCGACGGCGCTCGAAAGTGCGGCTTACCACTATGATAGGGCAAAGCGCTGTCATTATGGGGTATCCGCCCGCGATCGCGAGTACAGCCGCCGCTGGTCCCGATTCGCTATCGTGGACCGTTTGACATTTGAAATTGGTACACTACGGATAAAGTAAATGTCAACTAAGTCGCCCACAAGACGAGCTACAGAAATGGAAGGAGCAGTTCAAATTTCTGACTGAAGGTTACGTTTGCAGGAAACGGCGACTTTGTTTTCGCGGCCTCGTTCTTACGTCGGAGATTGACTAGGTTGTCGTATTTTCGTTGGCCACGCGCTGTCCACATCGGCGATGGAGTCGCTTGTTGCGCCTTCGTTGGCGTTGCGGTTTACATCGACAATTGAGTTGCTTGTCACTCCATCGGTGCCGACGTTTTCACGATCGCGTCCGTTATCGCGTCTTCAGCTCCGGGGGCGTTTTTCGACACTACGTTTTCTCTTAGGCCTTTCGGAAACGTTGGAAGCTAATACTGTTAACTTTGTTTTCGCGACCTCAATATTTCTCAAATTTTACGAAGTGTTGGGTTCGGGAATATTTGGCGGGCACACTATGCGATTTGGAGGGGTAATCTTGGTATTCCTTGCCGTAGGGTAATGTATTGGCGAAATTTATTTTTCGCAATATTTCTCAAATCTCGAAATTCCCGAGAAAACAGGTCTACACAGAAAGTAAGTCGTTTACAGCGTACATTAAACAACTTGTTGCACCAAGAAGCGGTGGCTACCAGCAAAGTTCGAGAGGTGACCAGCCTGACTGAAATGCTTCAGGCTGGTATATTTTGTGTTATTATGTTTTCCTCCTGACGTTTTATAACGATATCTCGGTTGCTTCGAACAACAGATCACTTGGCAAGAAAAGCAGTAAGACACCTTGAAGAAGACAGTACCCGAATTTCGAAATAGCTCACACTCCACACCCGAATAAAGTATCCTCGGGGATGTGCGTGTGCTCGTAGCTATGATAATTATTTTTACTGCGCGAGCTGCCACAATAAATCTTCATGCACGCTCGCATATCCTGACTTAATTCATTTTGAGCGTAGGGAGCACTCACTTGAAGTGTCCATGAAACGCATTTTTTCCTTCTTCTTCCTTAGCTGTAATCTTCAACTCAAAAGCGAACTGAGAAATCACGCGGTTGTGACATGCTAGGGCAACAATGCGACGACCCCAAGCTTCCACCGTGCTTTTAAGCACACAATGGAACTTGGCATTTGCAAGTAATGATAAGTTTCGTCAGGGCACTCGTTGGCCACGAACGGGAGTTCAAATATTTGTCGACGTATTGAGTGCTGACGAGCGCATGCGTCCGAGTGACGCAGTTCTCGCGTCCAATGAATGAGCTGGGGTCGGCTGACGTCATTTTGGCACCGCTGACCTGCTTTGGGTACCTCGAATGCATCATAGTGAAAAGGCAAAGAGCTTTCGAAGGAAAGGAGGTACAAAATAGTCCGTTATATTTCCAGATGTCTTTACCGAAAAGCTGGCTTTTGACACTCTGCTTTCTTTCTTTTGACCCACTAAACGTGACGTCACATGACGTGACGTTTAGTGGGTCACATCAGTGACGCCACATGACGTCGTCATGATGACGTCACACGTGACGTTACCGGTGACGTCACGCGTCCCATAATGCACCTCGCAATTACGCCGACGGCGACGCCGCTCATGCCGGAAACGGGCGCCTAAGAGCTGCGCTCTAAAAGGGATACGACCGACACACACAAATACAGGGGTAAGAAAGTTCTGCAGAAAATATTTCGGAGAGTGAGAGAAGGGTGATGGTAGTAAAGGGGCGAGAGAAAATCTCTTCCCACGACTTTTTATCGTACCTTTCTGAAATGTTTGGGCACTCACTATATAGGGGGCTATGGTCTGAAGTTGGGCGATCTCCCCTCCCCCCTTACCCCTTTATGCCTCTTGCCCCCTTTATAGAAGCCCCCCTCTCCGTCCCCTGTATCGAACCCCTGCTTGGAGGCGTTCCGTATTAGCGACGACGAGGAACAGCACAGCGGCCAATATTCGAAATAATGGTTCTATACTCTGTTTCACCTTATGATGTACCGCAGGAAAGGAGCTACAAGCGCGAGCTCCTTGCTCTAGGGCACATCTTGGCGGCACAAGCTCTCGTGCACCAAGGGCAGCTGGCAACGCCACGAGCTCGCGCTTCTAGCCTTCGCTGCGGTACGACATAAGGTGAAACGGAGTATAGAGGTTATTAAAACGGTTCACGTTCTATGAATTAACGAGCGGCCACGACAGACTTCCAAGCGAGAAGCTCGTGCCAGGGCTCGTAGTGTGCAGGAGCGTTCAGTGACGTCCCTTTATAGTTCCTACCCCTGTCGCCAGGGTCAGGATTATCAATTGGGAACGGCAAATTCTATGGTGCATTTTCGAATCGACGTTGACAAGTTTAATTTTGTCCAGATGGAAGCTTGGAGTCATCGCGTTCATAAGAGATCATTGTCAATATTGACAACCTGACATTACTCTTATTTTCGTTGATGAAATAATAATTAATCCCAGTTTGGCTAATCTTGGAAAGCCGACCACACAGATGCTTTTGGTTGCCTACGTCACCAATAGTCACTACTTAGAAAAAATCAGTAAAATAATTCTATCCCGCCGATGGGGAGACAACTGCCCGCAGGTGAAATCCGCCCGAAGGCGGACAACGCAACTCGGCTACGTCGGCCATATAGGGTTACACTTTGATGCCGAAAGAAAGGAAAGGAACGACAGGGATGTTTTTCAGTAAATTCTGCTTTATTGGCGGAAATAAGAACGATATCAGACTGTCAACTTTGACGGTGTCGATTTTAGAATGGTCTCCGCCGTGCTTTTGACAGACCATCAAACATATCGTCGTGACGTCACACGCATGAACCACGGTCGTCCCCACGTGCTCTTTCGTACTGTTCTTGTTCGGCGCCTAGGGAATGGTAGGGATTTTTCGCCCCTTTAATGGTAATCGTCACGATGATAAACGAATCTGCGGGTTCGCAAGAAAAGAAAATTTTTGCGGAGTTCTTTCGGTGCGCCCCCGCTACGTCATAACGTAAAGAATCTTCGTGTTCCACGAGTTTAGTGACCCAAGCAGGAACCGTGTAAGAGAACAAAACCCAGTTCAGAAAAAGAAGGACGTTTTTGATGGTTTCGAAATTTCGGCACAAGTCTCCAACACGAATACTAGCGATACAAAGTGACTTCCTTCGCTTGATACAGAACAATATTGACCGTAATGTGTGTTCATTGAATAACGATGAGAAAGCAGATGCTGATACACTGGTGGTGTGATTTGCATCGATTGACATTGCTCCGGAATCTCCGGCGATACCAGATGAAGCTGCGAAGAGCTTAATGAAATTATCAACAATGAATTGTAAGTCAGAGCTTAAATGTTTCTATAAGGATTAAAGTATAAGTTGTCTAGATGCACGCCCTCGAAACGTGTTTATTAGGTTCCAGGTTTCTCGGGGTTTTGACCTTGTCTCGGAAAACCTTTTCTGGATGTCACGTCGTTTCGATAATGAAATCACCGCATTCTCTCTGTTGACCGTGATGGGAATTATGTAATATTAATATTATTTAATAATATAATAATCAAGAATACATTTTCGTTGAGTGTCCAGGAAAGACCATGTGGTCTTGGTACTGGCACGCCGAAACTAACACACTACAATAAAAACAGAAAAAAATTCAAAGCTTTGATTCGAAGACATGATACATATAACTCATGCTGACACTAAGATACGACTAATAAAACAAGCAAAGAAGGGAACACAGGAGCCAAACGCAGGGTAGAAGATTGCCACAAAAACAAATATACAATATTAAAAATAATAAATATAAAATCACAATCACGACAGGCTCCGAGAGACTCATACTAGACTCTGAGAGATCTGGCAAATTCAGTCACACAAAAAATATCAAGATGACTTGCAATGCTATTATATGTCCGATTCATACGAAACATGGGATCCAGTATATTTAACGCCCAAGGAGAGTGAAAAGAAGTTGTCCAACGGGTCGCTGTCCGATGAACTCGTAAAGATATTTGTGATAGCAGTTGTGAACAGTCGGCCATGCCATGAATGACTTTGAAAAGGAAAACCAAACCTGCCTTTTCTCGACGGTGATATAAGCTGTTACTATGTAGGACGTCCAATACACTGTTACTCTTTGATAGAGATGTTTCATGGCGCAGATATCGATATCGATAAATAGATAAAAATTTGTTTTGCACTCGCTCCAGCCTTAGGAGGGTAGTTTTACAACTACCATTCCATACAGGAGATGCGTGTTCGAGTTGAGACCTTGTCAAAGAGCGGTACAGGGTTACAAACGTTGCGAGGTTTTTAAATACTCTAGTCGTTCGACAAGCAGCACCGAGCGCGCGCAAGGCGCACTTCACTAGAACGGCACAATACGTCTGAGCGAACACTGTAAGGGAAACACGTTGTTTGCGTCTTGCGACTATAGGACATGACCTTGGTTTTCAAGCTGTTTAGTAGGAGACCATTCAGTGAACACCATTTGCTAAATGAGTTTATGTCCTCTTGTAGAAACTTGCAATCTCGAGATGGTTCTAATATCCCTAAATATCTTAATATCATCAGCATATTGCAAAAAAGAAAAGTTTGCAATCTGTTTACACACATCGTTCACAAAAGTAGAAAAAAGAAGCGGGCTCAGAACTGATCTCTGAGGTACCCCAGACGTGGCCGTGTACGTAAAAGAATACGCGCCGTTCGCACGAGCAACACATGTTCTATCAGACAAATAATTCTGAAACCAGTCGTGTAGCCCTCCACAGACACCAATCCCACGAAGTTTTGATAAAAGAATGCCATGGTCAACCACATCAAAGGCCTTACTCAGATCAAAGTAGACCACGTCAAGCTGGCCTCTGTGGCACACAGCTTTGGATGCAATGGACATAAATGAAATCAAATTTGTTGTTGTTGAGCGTTCTGATACAAATCCGTGTTGGTTGGAACTTAATACATTTTTTAAACGAAAGGACAATGTTTTGTGGACTATCAAATAATAATAATAATAATAATAATACTCTTAATTTACTTTGGCCAAAACAACAATAAAGAATTCCTTTTTGTGCACACAACAAAAAACTTAAATTATATGATCAAACATAAATTACATAAAAGGGCAAGGAAACAAAAAACTGCGAAAAAAGAAAGAATTAATGTTTCTTCGTTTTTTTTAAGCCGCCGAGACAAGATCAATTTTTTCATCTCAGAGGTGCCTCTCCTGCTCCCTTACATTGAAAACCAACGAATATTAATATAGTTGGTCCTAATCGTAAACACATTTGACAGAATTCTGTCCACATATTGACTTTCCTCAAAGAAATACACGGCCTAAGGAAGCTTGTTCACAAAAGACTATAGATAATAGCTTCTTTTTAAATTCATCTAATTATGAGGTGTTTTTTTTCTCATAAAGTTCCCTATCTTTCTGCTGGATAGTTTTCTTGTTCAAAGAAATTATTTTAAATACGGTTTCGGTAAAAAAAGATGTTGGATTTTAGCATATTTTTTTTCCAGGCACCTGTGGCATTGCTCATATAATTTAATAATGTCTGTTATAAAAATAAACCATTTAAGAAGACGAAAGGGTCGCTTGCCTTTGCAGAAGTACGTAAATATATAAAAAAAAGCTTTTTACATTTTTTTCGAACCCGCGCACTCTACGTATTCTAAATACATGTCCCGGAGAAAATATCGAATATATAATTAGTTTTATAACGATTGCTTGACAAAAAAAAAGTTAAAATGCTTCTGATAAAATTTACTAATTTCTCTACAAATCATGTTAAAGCAGAACCTTTACTTTGGCATTTTAGCGCATGATCCGTGGCTGTCTTTCATGCATAAAGCGACACGTCACGTGACATGATGTCAAGTTCGGCTGCCATGTAATGTCATATCGTCACGTGACGTGACGTGACACCGTAGTGTCACGTGCCTCTCTGTGACGTCAAGGTGTGACGTTGCGTCACACGCACGCGCAGAATGTGCCCCGTTCATTTGGAACACGCTCTGTACGTCTCTGAGTTTATCAGATATGATCTAGCCACGCTTAAGTGTTTGTTTACCATCGCTAGCCGTAGGTACATCGCAAACTTCGTCTGTTTAGAGCTAAGACTTCAATAGGTGACCGTCGACAGACGAATCTTTGCTGTTTGTTCTAAACTCTTGGAGCACTATTAGGAACGCGGTAAATAAAAATAAAGGAGAAGCGATACTTGAGGAGTAACATCAATGCTTCAGTCGCCATTCGTCAGGAAATAAATTTGTTCGCATGTTTTCCTTCGTCATACGTACATTTCCCCTAATTTCACATTTAAAGGTGCTTTGAGTGGGTTATCTGTAGTTACCTGTTGCTGTCTGTAATCCGGACTATGAAGTTTGAGACAATAGGGCCTCAATATCAATAGTTCTGAAATTCAAGAGAAGGGAATTCCCTCATGACTTTGCTCTGGTACCTAATGTGGACAGAGCATTCAATTCCGATTCAGCCACTGTATTAAAGACACTCGCAGCGCTTACTCATTATAACCGTTTCATAGGTTTTAGCGCCCGCAAAGTTTAATGCAATTGTTTGCATCTTAAAACTCAGATATCAATACGATTTCAAACAAAATTAAAACAACAAAGTAGCTACCCTGGACATCGGAATTCTTAAAGACAGCCTTGTGCATTATGTTTGAATTTTTATTTGTTTCATACTGGTAGCCTCAAAAATGCGGTTTGGTTGATATTATATATCTATAAAACGGTACACTAAAACACAGGTAGTAGCTTGAAATATTTTCAAGAATAGCTATAATTTGCCATTAAGGACAGGTATGGACATTTCTTTTCTCGCACCTTCGAGTACGTACTTTATTCTAACTGAAGATTCTAAACTATAAGTAAAGCTCATTCCCTAGAAACTATGTGAAATATATTTTTTCGTCGCCACAAGATATTAAGAAAACACATTAAAAAAAAAAACTCGCCAAATGCGAACACTGACATGTTATTAAAAAAAGAAATGGACCTTTATTTTTTATATTTTAAGTAACATAATATTTTTTAAACTTTATTTTTAGTCTGTAGAATTTTTTAAGCGGAAGAAACATAATTTTGAAGTCGAGAGGTATTAATCATAATTCGAAACGCCAACATCACCGTTTTTCTACGTTGACTATGAAACACGTGAGAAACCGACATTTTTGTTTAATGCATAATGAAGCCAAACATAAACCCAAGAACGGACACATTTTCGGTACCTTCTAGAGTTGTAAAGCTACACTCTAAAAAATCTGGAGCGTTTACATTTCCACAAAGCACTTGTAATATCCAATCACTGCTATCTACGGGTAGAGAGAGCTGGATGAATGATAAGGCTGATAATATATTTAAACATTAAAAAAAAGGCAGTCAGCGTTGTTGAACTGGCATGATCAGTGCAGAACCGGATATTGCATTTTTAGTTCTAAAGATATCAGCCCACTCATTCGCTAGTGCTCTCTGTAGATGGAAGCAATATATATTTCCTCGAAATCCCACAAGGCTTCTAGTCAATCCCATATTACACCACGCGGCATGGGTAATTGTGGGGTCGTTCCGATGTACACGGTTCGGCCGTGAGGAATAAACAAATTTGGAATGTCTTGCAAGATTCGAATTCCAAACGTACATACGTGAACATGGACAATTGGACACGCAACCGTAGTTTCGCCAGAAGGCTTATGTCTATATTTTTGTAGGGCTCAACTTTCTGAGATAATGAGATATTAAAAAGTAAGAAAAAGTGGATACCATTGCGTGGCCTATGGCCTACTCCGGCCTGTTTGTTGTCTGCACAGTGGTTTATGAGCTTGTTCCCAGGTGAATGGCTGAACAAAAAAAGCTAAAAACCAATATCAGAGGCTGACGATAAGCGAGACAATCGCAATAATTAATAATTTTAACGAAATATATGAACAATGGCCACCTGAAAGTAAGCTAACAAACCCGTGTGCAAACGATAAAGTTAAATGGCATAGGCCTAGGGCATAGGAAATCAACGACCGCCGTTTTTGCTCAATTTTTTTTATACTATACCACCTTTGATTTGAACTTTGAAAAAAAAAATGAAAAGACATAAGACTTTTTTGCGAAACTACGTTCGTGTGCTCACTCTTTAAAGGGATGCTGAACCGAAATCTGGATTCCACAAAACACGCGGCAAAAAGCGTGCAACGGGATGCTACAAACACCAAAACATCACTCATACAGCGATATCTCGAACGGATGACCGTATTTTTCAAGAAAAGGAGGCTCATTTGACAGAAATGTTCATGTCATGTTTCTCCGAGAAGGAGAGGAACGGCCTCGCGTCTTCTCCGCCTCGCCGCCTTGAGGGAGCGAAGCGAAGAGAGGAGGAAACTAGGTATCTTGACGTCACGCGCCTCGTCGGCCTTGTTCAATCTCGACCTCTTTTTCTCAAAATACGGCCGTCCATTCGAGACATCGCCTTACGAGTAGTGTTGCAGGGATTGTAGCGTCCCGCCTACATCTCCTGCATTGTTTTTTCTGAAATCCAAATTTCGGTTCACCATCTCTTTAAGCACGTTTATAATTCAATTTTTGCGAGACGCGCCAAATGCCTTAGTCCTTTCGGCCGCACACTGTACGCTTCGGCCTACACGTATAGTACGCCCCGTACATCCTGTAAGTGGTTTAATTTCTTCTTTATTATCTCCGCATGTTCAGAACACAAAAAATGAAAACATTTACAATTCTCTGTAATGCCGAATTGGAGCGCAGCTCTTGAAAAGGTGGAGGGAGGGTACGGAGGGGAGGGTATGCCGCTCGTCCACCCCTCCCCTCTTCGTCTCCTGCTCCCACATTACACTGCGCGGTGTAATGTGCGCAACCTTTATAACTATGCATAACCAACTCGCCCAACTTTCAACGGTGCTCCCCTCCTGCTCCCGTCCCATTTAGCGGAAAATTTTCGCTAAATTTCCCGCTTAAAAATTTACCTCTAGAATTAGCGGGAAAATTTTTGCGCTAATTTAGATGCAAAATTTAACAAAGAATTTTCTGCTAAATTTAGGAGGAAATTTTCCCATCATGCTACGCGTGGTTACGCCCGCTTCTATTATTTCCATAATGCAACGCGCGCGGTTATGCCGACGCCGACGCCACTCAAACCGGCAACAAGCGCAAAAAAACTGCGTTCTAAAAAAAGAAAAAGCAGGAAACAGAGGGAATTATTTGTTTAGACGATACGTATCTTGTTTTGTCATCGTCCTGCCTTCATTTCGTTCTGAAATTGCGAAATGTTATAAACCAAAATGAACCGCTCCCTATATTCGTATATCGAATCGCCGTACATCGGATTGCCGTAGTGCATTACAACAACCATGGGGGGCGCTGCGTATTTCCGGAATGGTCTCTTGGTTTTCCTAAGTGTTTACGGGAAAGCAGACGTTCCAGCTTTACTGGGGTGTAGGCACGAAAATCGCGCGTTTAGACGGCGATGTAGACACGGTCATTAAAATCGGGTAATCTTAATTTCTACAGTCACTCACACTTTAAGAAACCTTCAATATAATCCCGCTTCTGGCTTCGTGATTGGTTCTTGGGTGTTCTTGACGGCTTTGGCCGCAATCTGATTGGCCGAAGAGCGATCAGAAGAAGACCGGGACACGCCCATATTCTGCGTTTCTTGAGCAATCGGTGATAGCGCCGAAATGTTTCGGTGGCGCCCTCTCATGGTTTTCGTTCGTGACGTCACGGCCAGAATTGTTTCCCCGTTGTGACGCCATGAGTTGTAATCTTCGACTACTTTTCGTCCGTTGCGAACTACAGTTCGACGGCATGTGTGGAAATAAACGGTGGAAGCTTCGAGTCAATCGAATTCTTTGACCGATACTTCGCCACAGTTGACACTCCGACATTGCGCTGATTTCCGTCAATGAAAGAAACATTCACCGAGGTGAAGACGTCACAGTGAGCATCTGGCCAATCGCGAATTGCGACCACAGCGACACTTTTAGTCGCGCACCTCGCTAGTGGTGGCTCTTCTTTTATGCTGGGCTTTGTTCGACATCGTGTTAATTAAAAAGATAAAAATATATTTTATTTGTGTGACAAAAGAACAAAACAAACTATGTTAACAACAATGTTTGACACCTCATACATTTGGCCACTATTTCCGATCGTCATTGTGTTACATGATTAAGGCAGTGCCTTTGCCGCAGAATGCTTATGCGTAAACGTATCATGTATAAGAAAACTCTCAAAAATGAAAACAAAAAAACAAAAAAAAAAACTGATGCGCTCACATATGTCTTCAAGATTTTGACGTGCGTTTAGGAATAACTTTCATTCAAGTCACGTCTTTTCATGGCTTATAAAATTCCGCGAGGTTCCCGCTTTCCGCGTCCTCGAGTCGCAGGACATGGAGATGGCTGCTTTTCCGACATGCACACGTAACGACGGTTACGTGCTTCGATGGTTCGGCGGGCTTACGAACCCGAGAATAATGTCTCCAGTTATTTTTAGAGCCTTAATAAAAAGACACTGGGCTTCGGTCTCCTGCCAGCCTTGCTTCACTTCCTGTAGAGTCGCGAGGGAAAGAGAGGAAAAAGGGCAAAAGAGGAGTCTGGTGACAAGAATGGGATTGCATAACTGACCTTCTGATCTTGTTATTTTGTCATTGAACTGCAGACTGCTATTTTATTCTGGTTTAAAAAAGAAATAAGCTTTCGTTTTTTTTAAGGCGGTATTTATACAGCGGAGTGATGAAATCAAATGTCCGCCTTAAGTCTTTAGTACTATATATAAGCGATTTGGAAAACAGAATTGACGTAAAACCTGGGATCTTATAGGCGCATAATGTGTAGTTGCGCATATAATCGGTTTTAACCGAGAGTAACAGACTTATCTGAATGCCCTATGCTCGCAAGGTGCCTAATAAGAAGAAACTATATCTCGGTGAGCATCAATAGCTCACTTTATACGTTTTTGATGCTCAGGGTGCGGAAATACGAGCGAACCTAGCGCCGTTCATGTCGTTGCGGAGCAAAACCCACGCGGAAATCCAGGAACACGTCGTTAAAAAAGAAGTAACTACTTAGTAGAATCTCATTTTATGTTCCCCGACGATAAAATAGAGATCCACGACGTTTTTGTACTGTTTTGACTTAGAACCCGTCCCTCCGTCGACACGCATATTGCTTATGCACGACGCGCTTAAAAACTCTGACGTGGACTTCTTCACTCATTTTTAAAAGTCTCAGAGAAGTGTACTACTCATGTTTCCTCGCTAGTTGCATTTTTTCATTTGCCTCATGTATGTGCGCCGGTCCTAAGGCCCACCATATTTATGGCGGCCTAATAAAACGCATAATTGATTGATTGTCTGATAAATTAGCATGCCGGAGGCACCGCGTGCGGCATTTTACCCCTTCCGGCTAGCACTAAACTGCGCCAGCTCATACTGCCGTTTAGTCTACATACCTAGAAATACAACAAACGAAAAAAAAAAGAACTATTGTCAAGACAAGAGTTGAAGCGAAAGCTTATGCTTCCAATCTATTAACATGCATATAAAATTGAGAGAGTGCAAAGCCTGTGAGAACTACAAAAGTAGCAAACGACCAGATAAAATGTGGCGAACGATATGTGCTGACGTGCAAAATATAGATTTGTAAAAATACACCGATTAAAAGGTTCAGGCGGTTACAACGTGTCGAAGGTTGTAGCCGAATCGGCACGTTTTTGTTTATAGGGTCGACTGTAACCGATCATTAGCAAAAAAGGAAGAAAAATACGCTTTCACTCTTGCTGCTGCCCAGTGTTGGCGGTTACACGTTACGAGCAACGGCGTTAGAGGTAACGGGTAACTTTTTCTGTATCATAGTAACGTAGCCGTTACATTTTCAAAACAGGAACTGATAACGTACTTACGTTACTTATATTGAGTAACTGGTGACCCAGTTACGTTACTCGTTACGTTATCTTCCCAAGACCGGAAAACAAGGTATTACACTTCAAGTTTACTTTTGTTTCTAGGTGCCAAGTCACATGAATTCTTGCAGTCAATCTACATACCTTCAACAATAAAAACCGCAAAAATATAAGACAATTATGTTAACTTCCTGCAGGGGCATAATATTTCTTGAAATATGGCGCCTATGCATACCTGTAACGTCAGGGGAGTAAAACGTTTTAATTCATAAATAATAGGTAACGAAAAAGTAACGTTCGCTATTTTTTATTGCTAGCGGTAACTGCAACGCGCTCCTTTCATTTTCAGTAACGAGTAACGAAGTCCATTACTTTTTTTTAGTAATGCCTAAAACGCGGCTGCTAGCGAAGGAGATGTATCGATAGAACCACGTCCGTCGAGTTCGACGCTCAGTCTGCCTCAACTCGACGCCGTTTTCGCGCTAATTCTTCGTAAATTGAATTGAAATCGAACTGAATCGAAAAAAAGTAAATTGAACAGCGCATAATTATTCAACGATCCAGATTTTCCCGTTGAATTTATCTATCCAGCCCACCGATCTCTATTCTAGGGGACTGGATGGCACATAGCCGCTCTCCGAGCAGGGCACAAGTGAAGCCACCGGAAGTTTGGATGCTTGTCCCGGAAGTCGGGCGTCTGCTGGGCTTCTTGCATTCAGTCGGCGTTTTGGTCCGAACTTTCCGGCGTCTTTGAGTGGGTCTTAATATTCATGCTCCAAATTAAATCCCGAAAATGAGGCATTTGAACTTGGGACATATGCACACTTGATCAACTAGAATCTCAAAATGTTTACATTGAATGGCTTTTCAAGATACGTCTCGGGTCTGCATGCGCTCTTACTGCGCAACAAGCAGGCTCTCTTGAGGCGAAAAGCAAAAATCCAGCGACGTCGACGCTTTTCGAACCAGCACTCGGAAGGGCTACAAAGCCTGCCAAGCACTCACTTCCGGGACAAACCGCTTACTCCCGGTGGCTTCCTACCTGTTTGCTGAATGCGCCATCCAGCCCCTTATAATAGAGATCGGTGATCGAGCGGCGACGAACGGATGCACGCGATCTCAAGGTTTGGCGACCCTAGAAATGCTATTGGCGACGTGCGCGACCGAAAGCGTCGCTGTGGTCGGCCTTCCACGATTGGCCGAACGCTGACTATGACGTCAGAAAAGGATTTATCATCGACGGAAATAAGAGGAATGAAAGAACTTTAATTTTGACGGTGTTGGCAGTGTTCCTTTGAGAGCGCAATGATTTCAAGCTTCCACCATGCTATTTACAAACACCATCGAACTTGTTGTTCGCAAGGTAATGACGTCACAGGGGGAATCATAGGAGGGCGCCACCAAAACATCTCGCCGCTAATCGCATCTAAAAGAGCAAACAAATGAACCCCTAGTCCAGCTTATATAATCTGTTGCAACAGGAGATGACCAGTAGATGCGGCGCTTCCAGCAGGCGGTCCTTGCCTTTCGGCGTGTTTCGCTTCGCGTGTATCGCACGAAGAATTGGGTTGCGTGTACTGATTGATACAGCCTGATGCGCGGCTCGTGCCTCCCGGGCTGCAGCGAGTCATCCACACGGCGGATCAGATGAGCAGACTTGGCCAGAGCAGTACAAGCCGGTCTAGCCTGGGGTCTTACACGCTCCACCAAACGCATGTAGCGAGCTGCTACGACCGCTACGCCGGTACGGATGCTCAAGATCGAGATTGAAACGAGCAGAGACGTGAATTGACCGCAGTATCCTGGCGTTGACTATTGCAGGACGCGGAGACTTTCGCTGAACCGAAACGTGCTGCTGGACGAAGCCTGGATGTGCAGGCTAGATCCAGTCTGCATAGTCACTCGTATCGTCGCACAACAAAGGTTTGCGTTCTCGTCTTCAATAGTCGGCGGCTCAACAGCGAGCTTGTTGCGAGACGCCACTTCAATCAGGCTAAATATGCCGCGGTCGAATCCAGGTCCGTGCGGAAAAGTCGCTTGGCATTTCTCAGCAGCGAGGGCCGCGGACCACCGGCGGACCTCGAAAGCCGGTGACGTAAGATCACGCGATGCGCGGAATAGCGACACCAAACAGTCAACGCACGCTTTTCGAGAAGCGTTCTGCGCACGCGTCGAGCGCCGATGCCAGCGGCGATGTCTGGCGGAAAATCGAGAAACTTCCGGAAGGCAGGCTGTGCATCGAGGCGACGTAGGAAACGTAATTGCCGCATGTCCTATCCACTGTGCTGATGAACGTTGAGAAAGCGGACGGAAGAATAACGCTCAAGTGGACGCCACGCGATGCCCCACTCGGAAGTCGCGTGCAGAGCACGCCCGGCTGTCTCAGAGAGCGAAGACTACGGTTAGCGACACGGACTCCGGTAGAACTGATTCGGTAGCGCAGGTAGGTCCACTTCGTCGATTTGCAGTCACGTGCAGCCACCGCCTGGTGACGAGCAGGAATCGCGAAAAAGGTCCATTTGGTCCGGTCAGTTCAGTGTATTCACCTTTAGCGTGCGGTGACGTGTTGCTGGAGTAGCTAATAGCTTCCATGCCATTTCAGCGCGAGCTTTCGTATGTGAGAGCTCGCGCTGGAGGTGGAGCATCTTCCGCTGATCTTCTGCTGCAACATACTTTTGTCGGTGCCTTCCGCTGGTGCATTCCGCTGGGTCTTAGGCTTCGCGTGCGCCCAAGGGCTATCAAAGCCAGAACGCTCGCTCTGGAGAAGGAGCGCCTACTGAACGCTTAACCTGGCATAGGGCGTGGTTTGTAATGTTCATGCTTCTTCGTGATTGGTTCTTGGGCTTTCTTATCGCGAAATGCCGCAATCTGATTGGCTATAGGGAGCGAAAATAGAACGCCCTGCGTTTTTGAGTTTTGATGACTATGTAAGCGAGGTGCATTAATTGATAAACTCTCTCGATTAAGAATGGTAAGTCTTCCGTGAAACCGTTCTTAAATTAAACCGTGATGAAAAAAAAAAGAAATTAGACACCTCCGGTGCACCTATTTGTAGATTTCTTTGTATGTTTTTTCGGGCCTGATTGTCTTGACCTACAGCTCAGCTGGAGGGCTACGCGGACAAGGCGCAGACTTCATCCGGCGACCGTTAATGGGACCGTTAATGGAAAGCGCGCCAACCGATAATCCAATCGCCTCGGCGCCGTCCACGAAAGTCGACGCGGCAGCTTCGGAACCTTCCTCCCTAACCCGGCCGGCGTCAGATTAGATCTCGAGTCCCCCGCCGCGGACTCCTTCGCACGGGGAGTTTCGACCCGGAGACCCAGATCGCGAGCTCACGGGGAATGTCGTGAGCCGATATTGCGGCCGATGTATCTGTAAATCGACAGGGTAAACGCGATTTTCGGAAATCACGCACACAGTAATGCAAATTCAGACGAGGTAAGAGACATTGCCGGACAAGCCAACACCCCCGTAAAACGGTCTTCTAATCTAGAAGGTGGGGATAAGCGCCACGTTAACGCGCGATTATAGGCGTATCGGACAGACCTTTTCGGTTTTAGCATGGGGATGGACGTCGCGTACCAGGGTGCGATCGTGTTTATAATTCGGCGCGGTGCAACGAAAAAGACGTGCATCGCGCAGCATACTTCGCTGGTCTATTGCCTCGTGATGCACGTGAGCAGTAGCGCTGCACTGGGAGAGGTTTTTCGCTCGAGGCAAAACGCGTTAAACGACATATTACAATAGACTGGCTTCCTGGTTTGGAACCTCTATACCACAAATCTAACCTTCGATGTTCCCCCAAAACACGTGGCTGCCTGCAATATTTCGACAGCTAGCCTATTCTGAGAGGATGACCACTCTGGTGCTGTGGTAATAAATTGGTTTAAAACAGATTATTAGTTACCAATTTTATTATTATGACACCAACCTAATAATGACGAACGTATAAAGGGGCACACAAGGACCACAAGGCCTCAAGCGCGGGGAAAGGTTTCTTAGTCCGACAGTAAGCTAAAGTTGGAATCCCCTCTGTTCCCAGAAGACTCGCACTGTCCAGGAAAACGGACTGTGTTTAGCCGCCGCGTGTGATTTCATTTTTGTCAGATAGAAAAGTATTCGGTAAACTTCTTCCAAATATAGGTATTCCCCTAAAGGTAACGTAATTGTTTTGTGTGCATGTCTCTCAAATGCTGCCTGGTCTGCCCGCTGTAGACGAGCAATTTCGCCAGTGGAGTTTCACTTTAAGCTAGGGGTCTTTAACGTGCATCAGACAGTAGTGATACACGACCGTGTGCCGGTATCTACAACGCTCATTCTAATGAAAATGGCCATAAGGGGGGGGATGTCGAGCTCTTGCGCTCTACGTGCCCCAAGCTGAGCTGTCACAAGTGCTCCAAGCTGAGCTGTCACACGTGCTCCAAGCTGTCACGTGCTACGTGCTACGTGCTCTAAGCTGTCATCTGTGATGTCATTATGGGAAACGTCCCATTATGCAACGCGCGGTTACGCCGACGGCGATGGCGTCGCCTCTCAAGCCGGAAACGGACGCCTAAGAGCTGCGCTCTAGAACTCCAAAAAACCGGAAGATTTGGAGTCAGAAGTGAAATTCCCGGCATTGCTCGTGACGGCCCCAAGAAATTTCACCTACAAGCAAGGACATTCTTGCGCCGATTTCAGAGCCTCGTTGACTGGTATGACAGAGACTAGATTACAATCGACCACACTAGCTTCATGCGCCATTTTCCACCACTGAACCTACGCCAGCCGAGAGTCACAACGGTGTCTCAAGAGCCCAAGTCGAGCAAGCGCGTTAGTGCGCTCAAGGCTTGCAGGGTTTTGCGACACCCTGTGGCAGTCTTGGAGTTGAAAGCGTTAACAAAATATTATGGTCTCTCCTGAATTAGGCACCGCTGGTGCATTTTATTGTCGGCGTCAATTACTCAAAATGCACCAATGTGCTCTGAACATTGGCACCAACATGCACTGTGTTGGCATAAGACTCGTTGTCTGACATGTCGCTAGGGGTGACAATAAAATAACCGATTGACAGCCTGGAATCAGGACTCTGCGCATCAATCTTCGAAAAGCGCGAAAGGCTTGACTTCGGTGCCACAGGCAGATTCCGATGTGGGCCTGACCTCTTTGGCCGTGCGCAAGTGAGCATAACCTTCCACGTCAAGGTTGTGCATGATGGAAGAACTTATCATGAGAAACTTTTAGAAAAAAGAAGCACCGGCAGACTGTCTTATTCCACAGCAAAGGGGCGAGGTTCTGTAGCAGAAAAACGCTCTTGTGAAAAGACACATCCATTTAATAAAAGAAATCTTGAGAGGGAAGAGTGTAGCGGCTTTGGGGGGGTAGGGGGTGAGGGGGGGGGGGGCTGGGGCGTGTTCCCGGAACCACGGAAGAAGACGAAGAGTTGGAGACTGCACGTGACACACTTCTAATCGTGTGCAATTTGGTTATAAACGTCATCTTGTAAATAAATAAAAAAAAGCTTTACGTTACAATGCGATTCTCCTTCAGATCGAAACGGGCAGGGGGGCGATTGAGTTTTTGCTTCATGTGCTCCGAGTTGAGGTGCGTTAAAAAACGCACAACATCCGATCGACACCCTCCTCCTCCCCGTCCGTCAATAAAGGTAGATTCCAGAATTACCTTGTTCTAGCGTTTTCATATTACTCTTTTATGAATTAGTATAGCATATTAGACACTATACTAATAGGCACTGGAGTAACCTTTTCAAGGCAACTGCCAAACCAGCAAAGACAAAACTCTCAAAGCTCGTCCAGACGAGATCGCTACTTTCACACGGCATATAGGGGTCGCGCTAGTTCCTATCAAAATGGCTGTCAAATGGATGATCGTCGTAGAACAGCAGTACGCGGCTGGGCCTGTAAGCGTAAGTATTCTAATTTTGTGAAATACGAGGGATATAGGAGGGGTACCTTATACTTCCACGCCATTAAGGCGCACGCAAGCAACTTCATTTGAAAGCCGATCATCCAAGAGCAAGGGAGCGCAATTCTCACACCACGGTGCCACCATCGCTGAAAGTTTCAAATAAAGAAGGCCGGGATGACAAAGAGGTTATGTATGGATCGATATTTCTTATGTCTTAGCATGTTCTGGTTGTAATACAGGGATACTAATATTTGATTTCAAATAAACGGCCGTACGCTGAGGCTGAGTTGAAAGATGCATAGCGAGCGAAACGGACAAAGATAACGGGTTGCTTTCCTGCGGTGCCTCACTGCAGACTACGTCGATACTTCGACGTTTCTTTTAGGAAGTCTATCATTTTGCTGTATCAGTTGAGACAAAGCCTGTACTGGACAACTAAGCATGAGGTGGACGCACATTTTCAATAAATATGCACGACGCTCGTGAAGCAGAGACGATCACGCAAAACGCAGACTATACCGACCGAATCCTCGAAGATCTGCCGTCGGAAGTACTTGTTGGCCTAGCCCCTGAAAATCAATGCGTGCTCCTAGTTGTGGTCCGGTCTTGAAACATACAGTTGCCTCATTCTGCCTTCTGTCGCAGCAAAACAAGCCGCCTTGCTTCTTTGTGCGTTTTCCAACTCTGCTCCATCTTTTCCGGCGTCTCATTGGCACGGCGAATACCCTTCTCCTCTGCGTACCACCGCTTTTTTCAGTGATGCCATCTTCAGCTCACTGCTTTCTCTCTTTCTCTTGCTAGGCATTGTGAAGACGACGTGAGCACTTCAAGCGGGCACCTTATGTCTATCGGGAGTTCGGAGTCAACTGTGACAGGCGCATACCCACCGAGGAAATTGCGTAACACGCAACCTGTAGTGCAATGACGCACACGCTGAACGACCCACGAGCCGCTCATGCTCTCGAGTCTTCTCTACCTCCATGGAACGTCATCAGAGTAGGATGATGCCATCTCAGCAATTAGGCTCTTGCCCGACGACCAGCGTCAGTCGAGGCATTGATTGAACACGAGGCCCAGCCTAACGTTGACACAGCGCTCGCGTCCAGTCTGAATCAGAGCTTGAACTCGAATTTGCAACCGCATTTCAAAAGACTGCCACATTTTTCAAATTAGGCTCTGGTTTTAAGCTGAATCCCCTACTCCCAGATATCTGTCTGCCCGTACGCGCATTCCTCCACTAAATTGAGTGGGAAAATTGAAGTCTCGTGTCACCAAGACCCCGAAACCATATAATGTCACGTCCCTCAATCTTGTTGTGTGACGTCAGATTATGCGACACTGTGAAACGTCACGGTGCAGAGTCGTGGTCTAACGCGATATCATGTCGTCACGTGACATGGTATCGTGACATGCTGTTTACAATTTTCCCGCTAACTTTAGTGAGAAAATTTATAAACAGCATGTCATTCAGTTCCTGAAACTCGAAACGACCGTTTAATGTCTTCTAAACACGTTGAAGCTATCACTCCTTTAGTACTGCATTCATGGTACCTGACACCATCTCACTCTCACGAGCTAGTCTTCGTTCTACCATTTTACCTTCTTCTTTCGTTCCATCAGGATGACTGCTCGAGTACCTACAGCGAACGGACTAGTAGCCCACCGTACTCTATGCTCTACTTCGCTTCAAGTCCGAACGCATCCAACGACACAATTTGATGAATCCGATCAATCAGCACTAAAAGTGCATCGTCACGGCGCTAGTTGTCTTCGAAGGTTGGCTATCACTAACAAAACCAATCAGGCACAAAATAAATAAATAAAGAAGTACCGGATGGCGGCGCATTTTACCGTGCCATGATTGGTTCAGTCGGTGATTATAAACGCAAAAGACCATGGGCGCCCGTGACGGATGGATGGATGGATGGATGTTAATGGCTATAAACCTCGTAACGCGCGGTAGCTTGCATCACCTAGCCTAAGTCTTAAAGGACAAACATATGATTCCTCTCGCCATTCTAAGACCAATTTCCTTCCCCTAACTATCACCAGGCCATGTGGGATATCGCCAAAAAAACCTTTCGGAGATCGGGCAAAAAAAAAAAAAATCACCCCCGTCTTAATCTTACGGCGAGCGACCCGCCAATTTTTCTCTGGTCAAACCTTATCGGCGTTACTCCAGCACCGGAACCACTTGAGGGACAGGGGTGAGACTTTGGGCCGAAGTCACGCGGGAGAGAGCCCCAATTTTCCTCTGTCCCGCCTGTCCCCGGCTGTGCTAGTTAGTTGCGCATCATTGAATTTTTTCTAGATAATTTCAACCAATCTTCTGATCGCCTCTGTGTGACTGTAATCTTTTTCTCTTCCGTCCTTTCATCGTCGCCAGCGAAACCAAGGGCCCCGGCCGCCTTTCCGGGAGGGCATGCAAAGCCCCGTGCACTTCAAAACCAAGTGCTCTAGTCTCTCGCTGTCATTATTGCTGTCAGCACATGTCCCCCCTCCCCCCCCCCCCACCTGGGGTGGGGTACCCTAACACTGGGGTTCCCCATGTGGATGGGGGGAACAAAAGGGGTCTGGTAAACCCTAGCTTTCCCCGATGGAGGACGGAGCCCCTGAGGCGGGGAGCGCGACGTGTGACGTAAGTCGTGAGGACGTGGGGACGGCGTGAGCCCGCATGACGTGGAACGACCCAAATTACATGTGTGGACGCATGACGTGTGACGACCTGAACTGCAAAGGGATGGAAGTGTGACGTGAAGCGTGTTGACATGTGGGGAGTAGGGCGTGGAGTGGGTGACGTGAGATCGAGACAATACACGCGGTGTGACGTTGCGTGTTGATCCGAGTCGAGGCATCCAAACAAGGGGAAGGCTGTCATAAAGGTGGTGCCTCTCGGTTTCTCCAATTAGGGAGGGCCCCCAGACAGGGGGGGGGGGGGGTGACCTCCAAGGGAGCCGAGTGATATAGAAGTGATCACTGCGACGGGGCTGTGTGGTTCATGGTTGCCACTCAGTGACCGTCGGACCCGCTGTGAGGCACGCTCGTGTCCTAGTAGCGGAGTTGGAGGTGAGTCGGGCACTTGGGTACTTTTAGTACCGGTTGGTTTTCCCGGGCCGTTCCACTGGCTGTCCCATATTACTGGTTTCATTTATCCCCCTTAACTTCCAATTGGCTTTTACAGAAATTACCAGTTGATCCAAAGGATCCAATTCATTTTATCTCAAATTGGCTTTAAATCGGCTGTGCCCTCGAGGCGGTACCGATTGAGGCATCTTTATTTTTCTATCTTTTTAGCAAAGCCTCGCTCTATCAAATGTCAGCACATGTGTCTGTCTCCTGAAATTTAGCACTATACGTCATCATTCTCAAAACTCCTGTCATTGCCTCAAACAGTAAAGGACTTCCCAGTGAATTGTCAAACACATTTTTCTTTCTTATGTCCTGTTTTTGTTTTCTGCACATTGTTAGAGCTGAGTTTTCCTGCATTCTTACCTCCACGTTTTTCTTTCTGCCTCTTTCACTTTCTCTCCACTGAAGTAGTCTGCTCAGCGCCATCACTAGTGTGTAGGTATATAAATGTAAGCTTTCAGATTCGGTTTGTCCATTTTGTGTTTAAACTTCTCACGAACAAATACTTGAATACCTTCCGTGCCCATCATGTATCATTCATTTCGGTCAACCTTTGTTCAGATTGCAACGCACTAATTATCTCTCTGCTCACAAAAGACAACCAGCCCATGTCCCCTTGTACTCCCTCATTTGGTGTCTTTCCATGATCTTCAATCAATCTGCCTACGCTTCTTTGTCGAATTTCTAATCATGATTGAACCTCTGATTTCATGCCCAGTACCCCATTGCCTAAAGACAGTTCTGGTATCATCCCTCCTTTCCTTATACCTCTGACCACTTCATATCCATTATAGTTCCATAGTGCCTTTAGCTTCATAATAGATGAATCTCTTTTCTCTTTTCTAAGTATATTCTCCTCGGGTTCCTCTAGATCAGTAGTCCTCAAATGGGGGTCCGCGAAGGCACTCTATGGGTCCGCAAAGCCCTGCCTTATCAGTCAAGCACGGCAATAAAAGTTGCCTTTTCTCAGGTCGAGAAGAAATGTTTAAGTTTTCGGGCGAGTTTCCTCAAGCGCATGTCAATAAGAGAGGTCTACTTCAAACTAACCCTTAGTGATATCCATTTATTAAATCATTATTATATTTCACCTATACATTTCCTCTCCTTTCACCACGAATGGGGTTCTCCATCATCTCCGCCGATCCAAAAGGGGTCCGCGAAACATCGATGGTTGAGAACCACTGCTCTAGATATCTCCTTCCCTCATTTTGCCAGACTCCCATATATTTTTATTTTCCTACCGTGATCGATTACAATGACTTGTATCCTCACGGGTTTCCTCTTTTTTCAATAAACACAATTACTCCAGACTTGTCACACCTAAAAAACATGCCCAACACTCTAAGAAAAGCCCGTGCATCCGCTTTCCCGCACAACACTCGGAGAGCCAATCACCTCAACTTACGGAGGCAGCTCAGCGAATGACGATGCCGAAACATATGTTTAGACGAAAAAACGCAGTCTGAGTTGTGACATTAAGCAATGCAAGCGTGACGTTTTGCATTGCTTAATGTCACAACTCAGACTGCGTTTTTTTTTTTGTCTAAACATATGTTTCGGCATCGTCATTCGCTGAGCTGCCTCCGTAAGTTGCGATGATTGGCTCTCTGAGTGTTGTGCGGAAAGTGGATGCATGGGCTTTTAGCGCGAAGGTGTCCCCTTGCGCTTCACATATTCTAGCTAGTTCCTGTAACGTATCCTGGTTATCTGCCATAAGTACTATGTCGTCCGCATGCATCAGTCCTGGTATTACCTGTACTGCCATTTCCCTCTTCTTCCGTATAACTCACATGAAAACCTAAGTTCATCTGCTCTAAATTGTTTTTTTTTCATTTCACTGAGATATATCATGAAGAGCAGAGGTGACAGTGGACAGCGTTGCCTGAGCCTTCTTTTTATTGCTGCGGGTTGTGTAGCTTCTGCTTCTCATATTATAACTACCTTATGGTCTGTGTACACCTGCTGAAGTAACCTAACCAAATTTGCATCTAAGTTATGCTCCTTCAGCTGACTCCATTGTTTTTCCTGGATCACATTATCGTACGCTCCCTTCATGTCCAAAAAAGCTGACCATAAAAGAGTTCGGTTCTTCATTGCTATTTGTATACATTGTGTGGCGACGAATAAGTTATATTCAAGTCTTCTATCTCTTCGGAATCCGTTTTGGAGCTCACCCAGTATTTTCATATCTTCTGGCAATTCCTCCATTCCCCGCTTTATGATCTGCATAGCTAATGTGTATATAACTAAAGTTACCTTTATTGGGCGATATGCCTTAATGTTGTCTTTGTTTCCTTTGCCTTTATATATTAGTCTAATTTTACTTAGATTCCAATAATTGGGTACCTCTCCACCCATACTTATTTTATTAATCACATGCCGTAACTTCAATTTTCTTGTTTTTCTACTGTCTTAATCAGTTCCTTGAGTATGTCGTCTGGGGCCTGTCGCTCTACCTGCTGGAATTTTAGTTTATACTTTATCCCGCTCTCTTGTGGTCGTCTCCATTGTTCCAGTTCTGCTCCTCCTCTTCACTGCTGCTGTCAGTGCTATCCACTGTCCCCCTCTGCTCAAGCTGGGAGAAAGCCTCTTCGATTGTCCTCCTCACATATTGCCGTGCCTCTTCCCCCTCTACTCTTCTTTCCTCCTGTGTGGTCAGCATGTGTTGGAAACCCTCTGTCTTTCTCCCCTGAACTTTAATGTGCTCCCAGAAACCTTTTGCCGCATTCCTATCTTGTTTATTTATTTTCATCATCCACTGCACTCTCCTGCACTCCTGCACCTCCTGCACTCCGCTTTTGGAAGTTATTCCATTTTGATGCTACTTCAGCTGGCAAGGCTCCCCTTTTCTTTAGCCACCTATGCTCCCTAGATGGCTCTTGGCACCGCAATATAGCTGCTTTGACCTCCTTGTGCCACCAGACGTTTGGTTTGTTTCTTTGTTTTCGCTTTCTTCTTTGTTTAATTGGATGCTTCACTAACTCTTTTTAATGATTCCCATTAAATTATACGTCCATTTTCTTTCTGGTTGTTTCGATACTATGTTCCCAATACTTTTAGATACTTTTTGTATTTAAGCTTCACTTAGTTTCGGCTTACCCGCTCGTTCCTGAGCTTGTTCTTCTCGTTCAGATGCACCAAAATTAATTTTAATTGTTTTGTGGTCACTCACTAAGCTTTTGATACCTTCCTCATCTATTTCCATACCTCCTAGCCTGTCATACAGTTTGTGGGACATGAGGCAGTAGTCTATTCCTGAGTGCGGGTTGTTCGGTCCCACGTTATTTTCCCGTCGCATTTTATTTGTATATTAGCTAACTCTAGGTCCAGGGCATCACAGAAATCTTCAAGCAATGTTCCGGTCGTATCTGCGAACCCGTCAAACTCTTCTAAGTGGACATTCATGTCTCCTATGATAATTATTTCCTGATTAAGGCCAGTTTTTTTATGTCCCTCAATATACACGTAACGTGTTCTATATTTATCTCCCTTGAGCCATTTCCTGTTTTCAGATAAGCAAACTCCAGAAGAGTGTTCAGACCTGTTCCCCTACCGAATGCACTTTAAGGGTTGCAAGATCGACTTTCTAGGAACGTTGCGTCGGCTTTGGTAGGCACCGGTCTCTGCTCCGACAGATAGTGGTCAAGTTGCATACGAAACCGTGGTTGTCCTACCGACGACGAGAATGACGAACCTCCGTGAAACAATCGGGACTCGGCTTTAATTAAGTTCGCCGCAAGGAAAGGGTTTCTAAAGCGCGACCGCAGTCGATAATGATGCCGCGCAGTGCCGAGCGTCAACTTCCTCCATCGGGCGCATTCGCCGAGCTCTCTTGCGATGACCCAAACTGCGCGCCCAAGACTCGAGATGAAAATTGGATCCTCTGCGAACGCGCGAACTTTCCCTGGGGATTGGGACAGCGTTGATTTCTAGATTAATGTACAGAATAAACGCGAACATATTTCGTCTTGGTTTTGAGTTCGATCAGCTCATCAAGTACGCCCTGTATGTGTGACCGGCCTCAACGGATCACCTTAAATTCGCGCGATTTTTTTTCTTTATTTTTGGGTTAACCGATTGCTTTTTTTTTTTTTGTTCGGCTCGCGAGCTTAAGTTACGGGTAATTTTCGAGCGTCAAAGATTCCGCCCAGACCATGCTGAGAACCTACTCATCGCGGTAAATATTTGAAAGATTTTATCGAGGCGCGAAGTGCAAAAGTTCTTCTGGGGCCTTATACTCGTCCAGCGCAAATTTGAGGCCGAATTTTACGGAGCACGGCCAATTGAACCATCGCAACGATGACGCCGCGCTTTTGTCGTCCAGGTTCCATCAGCGCCCTCCACGAACATTCGGCTCCAAATTTGTGTTTCGCGGGTATATAGAGCCGCTGGTGTAAAGGTATGATCTGCATCGGGGTTTTTAGCATTTTCGAGCGTATGTATCAACACAGAGTTTTAATATACGCCCGAGCCTAGTCAAGTCGACCAGATACAAGTCCGCACACACATGCAAAAAGTGCAATGTCAAGGTGACTTCTCTGCGGTTGTTTTCGCTCAGCCAATGGCAGCACACATACAGAAAGGCTACGAAAGTAGTGACGCTGCACAGTTGTCTCTGCTTTATTTGTTTCATTAGCTTGTAGCGTTGACTGCGCTCGAGGTTACGTTGAAACGAAGTATAAATCGTACAGCACGGGGTAGTCAAAGTGCGAAGTCATCCAGCGATCACCTGAAGAAATGATGTGAAAAACGCTGGACCAATAAAAAAAAAGACGAAAAAAAACGCTGCTCGTAGAGTACAAAATCGAGCGAAAAGTAGCGCAATAAGAAAACAAAAAAAGGAGGCAGCACGAGTAGAAGATTTATTTAAATTTAAAGTCGTCTGCCGTTCTCTGCCGCCTGTCGAGTTGCAGGCGACAGTTGACCCAAGGGAAACGGCGCGGAAAGCATCTCTGCGTTCTTCCAGCGGAACGCCGGAGAACGAGACGAAAATCCGATAAAACGGAGTGACGGGATCGCCCCACTTCTTCCACTCGATACCATTTCGTGATCGTCTTTTGCACGCCCCGTCTCTGTCAATACGGACCCTCGCTTTTGTTTTTTTTCATTTGGTCCACGAAGAACCTTTCCCATAATATGCACTGACTATGTTTTGTAGCAGAATCGTTCTTTTTTTTTTTTTTAACGCGTGTCGGCGAAGGGAAGAAGGTACGAGTCGTGCTTCGTTGTGCGGGAAAAAAATAAACGAAGACGAAATTGCAAGATTTTCTATGACAGGGAGCACACTACTGAATCCGTCCTCCCTTTTGGAGTTCCGCGTGGGTTGTGTGGGGCGGTTTGGATTCCAACCTTATCGAGCGTCGGACGGGCTCTGACCGAATGAAAATGAATGTGTTCGTTGTCGTTGGTTTTAGTTATTGTACTGTTTCTTTTGTGTCGCAGTCGGTTTGTGTAGACGGTAAAGCTCGTATAGTAGGAACATTTCTGAGGTTTCATTCAATCACTGTGGGGGAAAAGGAAAAAACAAATCTTCTCAGGTAAATACTGTGCTTGAATTTCTGAACATGAAAAGACTCGAAACTATAAGTTCTGCCTCGGGGGTTTCGGGGATAACGTTTGGGCTTACTTTTCAACAGATGTAGCGAATCACCTGATGGAAGACAGAGAAACGTAAATTGCTTTTACTTTGGCTGCACACTCGTGCAAAATGATTGATAGTTCAGAAATCAGATCGTGAAATCAGGCTGCTTAAATATAAACACGCCTTCTGCATTTTTACAATATGGGTGAGGGATACACAAAGCGTGCATTGCACGTAGTTCAAGGAGACATGCATTCGTCCGATGAAATGACACGATTAACAAAGTTTAGTAGTATTTTTTTTTCATTCGAATGTCGAGACGCCTTGCAGTGCTTTGCATAAGTATGCATTACATAAACCTAGTATATATTGGAAGCAAGTCTAATATATTTAGATGTGGGTGTTTAGGCAGCGTGAAGTACTTCTGCCCGTGTTTGGTTCAGTGCGCTAAAACACCCGGTCAGTGCGCCCGGCTAAAACACCCGGTTAAGTGCGCTCCGAGCTCCAGTGCGCTAAAACACCCGGTCACGCTCGGATCGTTCTTCCCATTGCGGAAGAGATACAATAGTCACGCCTTCTAGCGGCTAAGTTGAAAACTAAATTAATGACGACTACAGTAGCAATTGCTTTGTTTTGTTTGCGTTTCTGACGCAGCGATAGGCTAACTTAACCGAACACTGCGACAGCGTACAGAATGGGGCTTGTGTTTCATCTCAGCGGAACGCTTACGCATGCAGGCGTTTAATACGTTCTCCGCGTGCTGAATCGACGCAGATGGCGCAACTACTCGAGTCCCCAGGCCTTGAACTGGATATACACCGATCTCTGCGGAAAACGGGCTGGACAAAGCGGCTTCCATAGTTCCGATATCCACCCCAATTATTTCGCATCCTTATTAATCACAGCGCGGACAAAAGGCTGAAACAGACAGACATATACTGCGAGACATAACAAAAACCAATACAAGTGTGAGGTCACGGCACATTTACTGTGCTTTACTGGTTTCGTTGTTGATAGCGCACGAAGAGGCGCATTGCGACAGCCATGACTTGGAGATTTTGGCGCTACTTAAATGGCCTTATCGGCTCGTAGCCTCTGCTCCGCTTTGACGTAAAGTGCAACAAAGTACAGTGTATTACTTCACCCGAAATCATGCCCGGTCGTTCAGTTTTCACACTTCGAAGCGTGCAAGAAAACAGTGGCGTCACGGTGCGGCCCCTAGCGGAAGCATTTCTCATAGACACCGTGTGTAGCAGCCAACCTTAATTTCTAATCAGTGTCGGCTTGCTTGAGCACAGCGCTATACAAAATAATCAGGGCCACAGTCGGCGCTACTTTTTCTTTCAGCAGAAGACTTAGAAATGGAGAACACATCCCCTTCATAGTCTTGTAAAAAAAACAAAAGAAAAAAGCTTTGCTATCATTACAATTGCAGAGCGTCCATATACCTTTCCATCGCCTATTACCCGGACAAAATATGCTGAGTCACTGAGCTGTGGACGCATGCGCAGCGTCTGATATACCGCACAGCAGAACCACAGCGCATGCACAGAGGGCGTTCCACGACCCAGCAGACAAAGATGGCAGCGCGCAGAAGGCGATTTTTATGAAAGGTGTATACTCCATTCGCGCCAGCGAGCGAAGAGCGGTCTGAAAATGAGATGGGCGAACAAGACTTCTTACGTGGATTTTATCAGCTAGTGGCAGAGGTGAACGTTGTCCCGCAGTAATTTCTGGACCGTTCAACTGACAAACGTCTCGCTAAAGGTATACTCTATCGCAGGTAAACGAAAACATGGTAGATGTGTTGTCGTCGTTGCCGCTTGAAATCGCGGGGGACACGATTGAATTGGAGCTACGAGCAACTTCTGCGGCTCGAATGACGTGAGAACACATACAGAGCAACGTTGGGCACAGATTCGTTCTCAGAAGTCAGGGTGCCAAACTTTTAATCTGGATCGAGATGGGGAAACGTGGCCAAGACGCTGCGAATGCGTAGGTCTGAGCGGCAGAGCTACGACGCTCTGCGACGTAACGCGGTCGCTGTCGTTGGTGTAGCGGTGTAGCGTGCAGCCACTAGGCGGATCAAAACTCCCCTTAAAAGAAAAACACTGAAATAAAAAAAAAATTTAAAGGGCATATATGGGACACGTACTTTTTTAAAATCTTCTTTACATGAAATAAAAAAAAATATTTTCGCACAAGATTTTTGTCGTTAGACGCGATTTCGGTGAAGGTCAGGGCCGCTCTAGGCCACGCCCACAGATCAGTGACCCGCCCATTACTACTAGATTAGCTCGGCTGCTCGACCGAACACGATCGGAAGCCTAGTGACTCTAATTTCGGGACATACGGTGCGTCTAGTCTGGCGTCGGACACCGCCCGCTAGTCGTGCGAGCAGACGCGCGGCAGCCCCGGCCTCGTCTGCTATTTCACCACCGTCTATCGTCGTCTGCAATGCCCGTAGGCGCGGACATGTAAGCTGTGCGTCGGCGTCCGTTTTCGACTTCGTCCTTCTGCTCAGAGACTCCTATAAACTGACAAAGCCTGGCAGATCGCCACGAGAAGCGGCCGCCGAAATGGGAAAAATGGTGCGGCAGACAACGAATGAGAGGAGAGCCACGTGACTGGCGATCCGCTGTGGCGAGACACCGAAACGCAGCGTCTCGCCGCTGCCGCGAGACGCTGCAGGCGAGTCGCTAAAACCCGAAAGTGTGTTTCGAGTCCTCGCCGCTGCAAAAGCTGTGCGCTGACGTTCAGGTTCCCAGAGAAATGACTCTTTGATGCTCTGTTCTACCCGATCTTCGCGCTACAAATCTGCGACCGGGCACTCTATGTCTCCGTCGTCGAACTGTCCAGGCCTTGCAAGTGTAGAGGAAGCTATGGTCTGCTATTCCGCCCCCGTCTAAACCCTTATGCAACGCTCGCAAGACGCGACAGCGAAAGTCGGCGTTCAGCGTTCCATCATGGACGAGCCACGGTGCAATGCGAGCATGTGTCAGCGTCTGTCGATGTGCGGTAAAAAGCGACCAAGAGAAATAAAAACAAATATATGCACTTATTTCAGCCTTTTTTCACCTTGTTACTTTTTTCGTATGGCATCTGCGAG
>JAZHYW010060694.1:0-43863 GCA_037355805.1 Ixodes ricinus | reverse complement strand
CATCCATCCATTCGAATCTGGGCAGCGGAACAACGTCATGGAAGCAACGAAATGAGGAGGCAGATAAAGACAACATCAGGATAAACGTCTCAACACACCAGAGATAAACAGAAACGAGACGGAAAACAAATAATGAGTCCAACAACCTTAGTGGAAGGTGCCAACATTGAGGTTAGCGGCAGGCGGGGGAGAACGAGATCCGCATATTTTAATGAGCAGAAAGGTTTTGCTGAAAACGTATCGGCACCAGAGCGGAATATGTATCCGATCTTCAACCCATATCATTACGGAATGTGCGGTGCTCGACCACCCCCTATAACATCGCACGAAGACTTCCTCAAAGCCATGGGATTCGGCGAGGACGCTATGGTACAAAGGATTTTCGAAGCGTCGAACAAGGTGAAAGAAGGGAGGAATGGTCGGTAAAATCGAGGCAAAGATAGATCAGGAAATGTACCCGGTGTGAGATGATTAGACAGCTGAGCACTTGATACTCTACTGAAAGGGCTTCGCCCGGAGGATGGCTGCTGAAGATATAATCAGGTAGGGCATTATGGTGCCCGAGTTTTTCGGCACCAAGTCTTAATGGAGATAAGGAAGCCAGGGGCGTCCGTTTCGCTAAAGAATTTTCAATTGAGGGTTCCGAGGGCTGTGTATTTAGCATAGAAAATTCAGGGGGCAAGTATGGAAGATCACTGCGCCAGAAAGGAACATTGTGTGCCTTTTCAGAGGTGGGCGCCATCTCCTATAGCCACTGCGTTAAGGGATCCGAGTCCGCCATTGTTTGGGCACGCAGTCGGAGCAGGTATTGGACCCATCGAAAACGGGCACTGCGTCAGCGTTTGTGCCCAAGAAATGGCGACAGTCAATGTTGCTCACCGGACTTCATCCGGCGAGACCAAATTCTACACTCTCAAAAGAGGGGGTGTAGTACTTACGCCCCCCCCCCCCCCCCTTCCCATAGAATACACCCCAAATCTTCAGTTTGATGTACCGCGCGCACTGACGTCGAACCGAAGGAACCAACTTTCTCGAGGGGATTAATCGCTGCGTGGTACAACCTATTAAAATAGCTAAAATGCGTGTTACACTACAAAAAAAAATCGGGATTTTTTTAATTTATTGGAAAATCTTAGTGTTTTCTTTTTGTAGTCTTTGATACGTACTTTAGCAGTCTAATAACTTATATCGCACCGTTCTCAAGCCGCTCGTAGAAGTTGGGGCAGTTAGTTCGACGGCAGTGCGCTGTACGTCGAAGTTAAGTTTTGAGGGGCCTTGTATGGGACAAATGATGTGTAAAACTACATCCTTTTTTTTTTTTTTTTTAGAGTGAAGATTTTAAGCGAGGCGTTGTGCCGAGGACTTGCAGCGCGTGCAAACACTGCGCGCGTCAACGACGCGGCCGTGAGCAAGGTTCCGACGTGCTTTCCGATCGGCCCACACGCACGCTTCGTCTCCCCCTAATGGGCCGACGCTGGCCGCCGACGACGACGTCCTCTTCGGAGCGAACGGGTTGCGGCCGGCCGGCGAAGGTGCGGCGCCGAGACGCTCGCTGTGCCCCCCGATCTGAGAGTGCTTCCAACCACTTGATCGAGGTCACGTGACCAATGAACCGCGCTCGCGACACAATGGGCGACGAGGAGCGGAAAGCGTCGATGGTCCTCCGCACTCCAACCTTTTCTCCGTCTGGGACCCTAATCTAGGGCCCTAGTCCGGACACTTGGAGAGAAAGTCGGCGAGAAATCCGGCGGCGGTGATTGGCCGACGCCGCACTTGACAGTGACCAATCACACCCGGCGGCCTGCTGTCCTCGCGACTGGACAACTCACGGACGCGCACCGGCTACTCCGTTGACTCCGTCTCACTTCCGAGTCCGACCGCTGCCGGAGCAGCGATCGCGCAAATCAAGCAGCGCCGTAATTGCGTTATCGCGGTGCATCATCACAGAAAGGGCCTAGCGACTCGAGCTCTTGACGCTGCTCGACTTTTCCCATTAGCTCATAGCGTCGGCCGCGTCAGGACTGAATCTGAAACGAAGTATAGAACTTGCGGAGGAGGTATTCGCCACCAAAATTGCGAACGCTCCTGTTCGAGTTGCTCCCTCTCTTCAATCTGGGCTCTCTAGTCGGCGGCAGGCAGCAGAGGCGGCACCGCCGCCGAGCCTGTCTCCCTCCTGGGCCCCTTCCCGACCCAGATACGAAACAACGGCTACGCGACGCGCTTAATTCCCACGACCTGCCGCCCGTCTCGCCTCCCGCCTGACCCCTACACACTCTCCTCCGAGGAGGTCTACGGTTCGCTGGACACCCAAGCTGGATTCTCTTCTTTGGCGGACATTCCATCAGAACACACACGATCGACTATAAGTAAAATAAAAAGTAAAATAAAATAAATAAAACGCAAAAATAAAAACAAGAACGAATGCAATGCGAAACCGCGGCGAGCCGAAAGGGGCCAATCGACGCCCAACGCTTAGCAGACGATCGCCCCAATACGAAACTGGGATGGAGCAGTTCGCCTGGCTCACGTATATCGAGCAAGCAATACTACCGCAGTGCCTGAATCCGAAACGGTGCCCCTAAAAGTAAAAAAAAAAATAAAAAATATAACATAAAGGAGGCTATGTATTTTCACGGACGTACACGTAGATGGTACGATATATTGACCCTGAGCCCCAATTATGAAGCCGGATATGAAACCGCGGAGTGTGTCCGACAGCCGGGAGGGCTCAATTGAATGAAAACGCAATATAGATATTTACACCCGTGAGGGAGTAAAAAGGCCGTTCCAGAGACTTACACCGTGGCTAGACCCTTTCAGCGCCTTTTCTTACGCGTATACAAACACCCTTGATAACAACGATAGGGTGCTGTTGAGTGGAACACCCCTCGTTGTCTGAAAGGTGTAAAAAAGGGTACAGAAAAGGATGTTGCGATGCAGTGAGGGGAAGCTTCGGCGGAAACTGCTTCAGCGCGATATCAAACAATTTTTGCCTGTACCGAGGAGGCTTATATGGGGATACGACCCTATACAACTTCGAGATATAACGCTCAAATACCGACCAGAACAACGCAACAGAGTTGTAATTCTTTCGATGCGCCATTTTCGGAAATGGCCTGTTCGAGGTTTCAGAGCGCCCCTTTACACCGCGAGTGCTGGCACGAGCCTCTCGCTCGAAAGCATGTCATCGTCGCGCGTGCATCCATGTAAAGCGAACAGGTGTTTTCATACCTAAACCTCTAAAACCATAATTTAAAAAAATTAAAGTAAATTGCGAGTATGCGATGCGTGTGGCACGTCACTTGTTTCTCGTAAAAGGATTACCCGTAGGGGCCCGCTAAAGGATCGTCAGCGTGTCGCACTCCACACTGCATCATGCAAAAGGCATGATGTTCGCTCCGGACATGATGGCATCTGCAGACACGTTTCAATCACCTTAGAACCATGCTTGCTTTCCATACTTGTATACTTCGAGCATGTCTGCAGACACATTTTGTATGACCAATGTGACAGCGTCATACAATGAAGAAACACGCCTCAGACCGTCTGCAGGACTGTCTTTTGCACGATGTGTAAGCAGTGACACCCTCAGTTGGTGCTAGCTAGCCCTCGGACGAGCTAGTTCGCACCTTTAAGCCGGGGTCCCACACTGCTTCATACATCATACAAAAGATAGTCTGCATACAGATTCGAACGCAGAGCCACTGCAAGATCCGTGCTTCGAATGCCCCGTGGCAATGAGTTCGTGGAGAAAACTTGGGCACGCGGCATTCGAACCAGTGAAATTGCGGTGACTCGTGTTTGCAGACTGTCTTTTGTACGATGTATGGGTTCGAGACATTTTGGGGCACCATTTAGAGCAGCTAAAAGTCCCACTTTGGAGCAGCAAAAAACACCGTTGGATCACGAGCAAACTCGTTATTCCACTGCAAATACTATTCCAAGATTCATGCGTTAGCCTGTCTAAATGAAAAGAAAAAGAAAACGAGGAAAACAGTGCTTCGAATTTGCCTTCTCACTTCTGTGCGAACAACTGGTTAATATCTACAGCGAAACATATAATTAAATTTCGAAAGTAATTTAGTTCCGCATTCTACATCTACAGGAATCAGCATATGATGGTGAAAAGTCGGCACGTGGAAAATAAATATTCCATAAAAATACAGCTAAACTTGTGAATGGTATTCCCAAGCTTTCATTCCACACTTTGTCAATTTAAATTTTAACTTCATTGACTGTGTCCACGAATATTTGGGGACCTTTTCAGATCTGCTAACTAAACATAAAAAATAAATCTACGGTGCAGCCCAGCTACACCTAATCACTGTGATTCATCAACCCTTTCGCAATAACCAAGTTTGAATTGCCCTTCCCTAAATCTCAATTAAAAAAAAACGTTATTGCGACAAATGATGCGTGCAACTTGTCAGAACGTTGCAGTTTCACTAAACAAAATTTTATTGTATAAATTGTACTCACACGTTTATGTTGTCAATCAGCATTCGCTTTTAATTAATTTATTTATTATTATTATTTATTTATTTTCTACTAAGACACGACGCACAGTTGTGTACCATTCCACCCTGGAAGAGTGTTTACCCCTCAACTCAAGGCTGCGCTGCGGCGAAGCCACATACACAAAATCGCGAATTTTACTTTTCGGGCGCAGCTTCTCTGTACTGCACCAGTGCGCGGTGAGAAGCGCACTCAACGGAGCTAATTGAACCGCCCGAAAAGGCGACAAAATATTGCTAAAGAACTCGAAACTTCCGAGTACTCTGTCGTGATCGATAAGATGTCAAATCACACGTTATTCAGAGCGATACACAAAAGTGCTGAAAATGTGTGTAAGCTTACTGTAACAATCTGGCAGTGCAATCTTACCGTAACAATCTGGCAAGTGAGCTATTAGTTTCTGTTCTAATAAAAAAAAACTGAAATTAGCTTTCGGCGCAGCGTTGGCGCACATTACCCGCATTTTATGTGAAATATAGCAGTGTAAGCACTTTGGCGCAATTTAGGCGCAAATGGCGTAGCAATCACATCACTGCGTAAACATTTCGGCGTGTACGCTTTCGGGAGATTTTTATTATTTATTATTATTATTCCCTGAAATATGGTTCCAAAATAAAGAGGATAGCGCAAAAGGACAAGGACACAGCAGGTAGACACACAAAATTAACAAACAATGGGCGCTAACTTTCTCGTGGCACTAGTATTCTACTTATTTTTCACGAAAGAAAGACAAACATACCAGAGCTGTAAGCCAGCATCCTTTGTTTGGCTTCTTTGTGTGTCGGCCTGCTGTGCCCTCGTCCTTGTGCGCTGTTGCTTCCAACGTACCCAGCCCAGTCATATCTCGTTAATATGAACAACACCCCTCCACCCGAAAAAATCGTCCATAACGTGAGTAGTCTATAATAACGAGACAAAAACGCGCGTATTCACTCAGTCGGTCTCCTTAAATCTTGTTTATAAAGCTCCACATTTACGGAATCCAGGTTAACGAGACGTGACTAAGCAACTCGCTCCATCCTCCATCTTAACGAGGTAACTCTGAAATTGCCACGCATAACCCCACGGCGACAACGAATGCGAACTCATCTGACCGCTGTGACCCACTCACAGACTAGATTAGAGCTACTTTTAAAGCCCGAGCGAATTAACCAACACCTTTATCACCTTCGGACCGAAAACTTGCGTTCGTTTTTTCGTTTATTTGCTCGTCTTTTTCTGCCGGCCTCGAAATGGCCAACATCGGCCAGCCAATCAGGGGCTGGATGGGCCCGGCCCTCCGGAAGATCCAGTTCAAGCGTATACGCGACGGAATGCTGCACTCCGCGAACACCTCGTGGGCCCACGACGATCATTTATCAACTCGCCATTTATCGCGTACCTCATCCGCGGAACGAGCCGACTGTCACGAGGTCGGGCAATCGACCGATTAACCTCGCGATTAATCGATGAGTGGTTTAACGGCGACCAATTTATTTACGGTGACAGCCGTTACTGGCGACGTTTCGCGGAGAACCCCGGGCATGTTAGCGGTGAGAAATTTCGCCGCTAAATTTACCGGGAAATTTCATCAGCTATACGTTACGGTGTTACGTGGCGCCACGACGTCATGCGACAGTGTGACGTACCACGGCGTGGCGGTGATAGTGCGCAGTGTGCATGCAGTTCGTGTGCAGGAGAGTCTCGGCTGCGAATATGACCACAGGCCGTGGCTGGCTTTAAGAGGCGCTAAAGAGGCACACAAAAAAAGGGCCACAGGCATTGGCTATTGTATACTGACGCGTCGAATGGAATGCCAAAACCCTGCGAACGAACCGGCCGCGCACCTCCACGGCGGCACTGACGTCCCAGATTGCGCGTTTTCCGCCCGAGCGATTTGTGCCTCGGCACCGCATCGACGAACACGCTCAGAGCAAACAAGGATAAACCAGCGAAAGCGTGTACGCCACGCTTGGGCGTACACTTAGGCTCTTCGGGGATCGTCTGCGGGAGCAGACGGTATTGTTTTCTTGCTGCATTCAGACGTTCGTCTGCTTCGACACGAAACCCGACCACACGCTCCCAGCTCCGCGGCGCTTTTCCGAGCAACCCGATCTAAACACGTCTTCACAATATCCGAACTTTACTGTTCCTGGCATGTCATTTATCATATCTAAATTCAAAATAGCCACCGAGAAACCTAATGCCAAAACCAACATTCAAATGTTCCCGCGCTCTCCATTGAAATGACGTCACATGATATTTAAGTAACGAGTCGAGCAGGCAGTCTAAGAAACAGTATTTTGCGCGCCGTCTTTTGTTTCGCTAATGTCTCGCTTCACCAGCGATCATTTCACACCACCAAATCTCACGTAACTAAACGGGAACAAGCTGTACCGCCCCCCAAATTACGTAAAAACTAGGGTGACCACCTTCCTGTTAGCGAAATGCTGGACATGCGGGCAGGGTGGATAAAGGAAATTTATTAACACGCACACAATTCGAACCGAGGCTCTGTTAACACATTTGTTATCCTGTACTGTTTATACATCTGCCAATTGTATTGCAGCAATTAAGCTCAAATAATTTCCATTCCCAATAATATATATTTTGAACGCCAAACATGTTATTAACTGTGTCGAAACCGACTGTAGCAGAACTCAATGCATTAAATGGAAATAAGAAAGTAAATATTTTTCGGGTTATTGTTTCCTCTCAACTGTTACTTTTATCAGCATGGTACCACATAAAATTTTAACATTATGTTCTTTTTCGACCGTTGCAAATGCGGCTGTCTTCAGTAAAAAAAAAAAGAAATTACAGCAATTCTTTTGCATTAACACAGCAGTTTGAAAATAGTTACAATATTTTATATTTAAACTTTTGACGAGTAATTTTTCCTACAATATTTTGCGCACGCGAGCAGCAGGTAAAGGCGCCTTTTTAAAATATCTGTTTCGAATTAAAATTACACCCTGTGTGAGGATAATAATCCGTGAAAAGGGGAACAAGGCAGACAAAGGACAAACACAAATCTGCAAACACAACTAAATAACTGGTGCGTGACCGAAAAAAAAAAAAAATCCGCCTGGTCCTGGTACCGAACCAGGGACCTCTCAATTTCCAGTGGAGAGGTACTTGGTTCCAGTCGGATTTTTTCAGTCACGCCCCAGTCCCCTAGTTGTGTTTGCAGATTTCTGTTTGTCCTTTGTCCACCTTGTTCCCCTCCTTAAAGGATTATTATCGACATTCTTGTCCAGCTCGCTTGCACCTTTGCATTAATTGCATTATCATCACAGCCTGTGATGATAATGCGGATAATCCTCTCAGAATTGAACCGTTACAATCGCGAACTAATCAACACAAAGTTTCCCCGCTTTCTCTAGGCATCGGTGACTGGAATCCGCTAACTGACATTAAAAAAACAGTAAAAGATTAAAATATATATATATATATATATATATATATATATATATATATATATATATATATTTTTTTAACAGTCTCGTTATAAGGCGTGTCAAAAATCAATCTTAAACAAAAAAAAAATTTTTTTTTTTTTTTTCAGGGCAATATTGACGGCGCGAGACACGATTTACGTCGGTAGTCACCTCCTTTCCACTTGTTTTCTCTCTCGGCATTTCGGGCGCGTGGAGGAGAGGTGGATCGGCTTGGCCATCACGTTGAGGTGAAGAGAGCGTATGACCATTTCGTGGAGGTGGAAAGAATGTATGACCATTCCGTGACGTCATGGACTTTGCGTGCAGAATTTAAAATAAATCTCGCGCCGTCAATATTGCTCAAATTATTATTTTTTTCGCGTAAAAATTTATTTTTTGACAGGCGTGTCACAGACTTAGACTGTTTAATAAAACTGTTTTTTTTTCTTCTTGTCAGTGGCCCTTTAAAGTAACTGATACTATACCATTTTTCGTTCCGGTCCAAGTGCAAAGCGTTTTGGGGTATGCAGTATGTCTCTATACTTGTTTGCCTTAAATTATTGAGCTATTATATTTTTTGTTCGTTTACATGTCAATTCACGTATGTCCTCAGGTAATACATCCGACGGATGTCTTTGAGGATAATGAAGGTAAACTTGAATTGGAATACTACCGTATTTACTCGAGTAATAGCCGCACTATTTATGAACAAAGCCCTTGCTTCTCCTTTCCCGCAAAGCACATATACAGCCAATCATCGCGTTGCGCATAAATAACATAGCGAATCAATTAGATCGAGAACACGATTCTTCATACAAATGCAATCTTCACAGATGGCATCTTCGCGGGAAGACGTTATCTCTGTCCTGTAAACCGCTGGAGTCATGCTGTCGATCACGGTGATTAGCCATCCGCGTGCTCCGCGGAAAAGCGAACTCTCAGGTTTTCTTCGTAAACAGTGCGGCTACTACTCGAGTAAATACGGTATTTCACCGGCCCTCACAGTATGCCGATTAACTAATCGAGTAAAAATCGTCGATTCATTGGCCAAAATTCTTCACCCGCGCACAGCCCATAATAAATACAGTTATGAATCTGTCTCCCGGTCACCGTTACAGTGATGCGATTGGTCCGAGTCATTTTTGGAGCGTGGGGGGCCCAGTAACGATGACGTCATGCACAGGCCTCGTCTTCCAGCTGGCATGCCGCCGAAGTTGCCGCCGTGGGATAACGCGTATCCGAGTAGCCGTGCCGCTAAATCACCCTCTGTCCCAAGTTTCCCTGTCATTCGGGCGCTAAAGTGGCACTCGTGGCGATGTGACTGTCCACGCGATGGCGGGAGCCCCGCCTCCTCCGATCCGCGTCCTTCCCACATCATCGACGCCCTCTTCCTTCAGAGAAGGTCCCATCACTTCCTCTTCTGCGCCACGCTGCTCCAGTTCCTGCCGCCACGACAATGCGCGCGTTCGACTGAATCCTACACCTGAGATATTTACCACCCATGACGCGCGGAAACTACAGTACAGGATGTCCCCCCTTCCCCCTCCCCCCCCCAAAAAAAATAAATAAAAAATACAGTACGTTTTTGTTGTTGTGGCTGTTTTTTTGGTTGTTGTTTTTTTGCGCAAAAATAAATTACGCTTTGCCGAACGCTTATTTTTCCGCCTAAAATGTATACCGCTCGAACCAGATGCAAAATTTTCAGAACTGACCGTTGTCTTATTCAAAAGTTCAAAGTGATTTTTTTTTTTGTTAATTTCAACGGGAGGAAAATGGCGACCAAGGGAGCCCTCGAATACGCCGAGCTGAAAGGCGCCAACTTACTGGGAACGGGCCCCATTTTCCCACCGAAATATTGAGAACGTCACTAAAAACATGTAAATAATATAACCGGTATAGTTCTGAAACTTCAGCATCGTTATCGCTACGCATCTCCGAACGGAGCGCTTGCCACTTCTCATTGCTGACGACGTCATATAGAAGTGTCACATTGTTGCCGGCCGCGACCCTGGCGGAGCCACATGCAACGGTGGCAGACGCCTGTTCTGCACGTCACTCTCCAGCTTGACAGTCCATGGAAGCTTCAGCGGCCACCAGTCGAGATACTCCGCCATGACAACGACGCTCGCGATCGCTCCTACTTTTGGCCGGGACTATATATGTACCACCAACCGCCAGGAGCGCGACGTCCGACAGCCCAACGGCTTTTGTGACGTCATTCGTTGCCACTTCGGGACTGCTTTGGATGCATGGGCGCTAAACACATCAGTCAGAGTCGCGTTCCAGGCGCCTTCTATGCGGAGCAAGCAAGTTCGTCTGCTTCCTGAGCAGGGGTTGCAGTGACGTCAGAACGCCGAGCTCTGATTGGCTCGATTGGAAGAATAGAGTGGGTAAACCTCGAGGCACCTGGCTTTCAAGCTCTACCCACTATCCTTCCAATCAGAGCCAATCAGAACTCGGCGTCTTTCTGACGTCACTGCAAACCCCGCGGAAGAAGCAGACGAACTTGCGTTCCGCATAGTCCAGCGTTGTGCGGAACGGAGTTCCAAGAAGACAACGTACCTCGAACGCCTTCTTTTTAGGAGGAAGGGAGGTAGTTTCACCTACAGGCAGTTCCACCGTCGCATCTTGCATCGGTGAAAGTGGAACGGGGACGCGTTTCCGAGGGAGTGGCAGAGGGAAGGGCGTTCTTTTTACAGCGGAGCTGTTAAGGGCTAGATTCCGCAGTATCGTGTCCGCCAGCAAAACAAATGATGACACAAAACCCTGGACAGCTACCGCCATCTATGAGCGACGGCGCAACCTCTCCAGCCTTTCCACTCTGGCTTGCCGACTTGCGGCCGGCCATTACTTCATTCCCACCATAGCACAGCTTCGCTGGTCTTCCTTCTTCACAAGGCTGAAAACTTTCCTTTTTTTTTTCTTGTCTATAAATCTGCAGTTTTACCCAACATTAGTAGAAATTTTGTTTTTTTATTATCTGCAATTTTACCCAACTTTAGTAGGAATTTTGTCTTTTCCACTATCGACTATTTCAACCTCCGACTTCGAGGGATGAGGGAGTGTCCGAGAGATATTAGGAACAAATTGGATCGTAGCGACACGACACGTATAGTTCGACGCGGATAATTTCACTCGCTCATTTTATCTTCTCTACGGATAATCTAGCGCAAGTAATTCGTCAAAGAAGGCAAACCTAAGGTCAACGTAACGATCCGTTCAAATCTTAGAAAATGCAACGGGAACGCGGTCTCTTCAAACAACCGCAACTTAATTGTAACGGAGTTCCAAGATTGAGGCTACAAACGAGGAAAAGAGCTTTCGTTCCCGTTTTGATGGAACGTGTCCATCAGTATACACTATAATGCCCCTCAAAACGCGCGAATTAAACAATGCGGCGACAGGGAACCGACTCGCCGTCTCGGATACACCCACCCCGCTCCTCCTTCAGGCATTCCGCTCGTCCTTTTCTCTCGGGAACTTGGCTGACGGCTCCGCGGCTCCCCCACTTGTGTTCCGGTCGGCCGCCTCCTTCGCGAGTAAACGGACGTGGTTTAATCCCGTCCACATTTTGGTTCGCGTCCGGTCTGGTTGTCCGACACGACCCCGGTGGTGACCTCAGAGCCACGGTGTGAAGGCTAGGTAATTACCGAAAGACCCGGGGACGCGCACACAAAGGGGACAGGACAGCAACATCTCAAGCGCAGGCACAAATTTATTTAACACCGAGCATTTCCTTTTTTTATAGCGAAGCCCCTCGGAGTGTTGCCGTAACACGTTACGTGTTACTTTTTTCGGTAACGTAGTAACGTATTCGTTACATTTTCGAAACGGTAACGGGTAACGTGCTTACGTTGCTTATTTGACGTAACGGGTTACGTAGTTACGTTACTCATTACATATTCTTTCCAAAACCTTAAAAAATTGCACTTAATGTTTTTGTGTGTGTTTTAGGCGCCAAGCTATGTGAATCTTAGTTTTATGCGTTTTTCTTTGAGTTCTTTCTTGTGAGTATTTAGGTGAAACCGTAAAAAAGATAAAGTAATTATGTTCAGTTTCTGCGTGAACATAATGCTCTCTTGAAATCTGGCGCCTATACATACCTGTACCGTCGAAACAGTAAAACGTGTTAATTCATAGTTGTAAAAAGTAACGCGGGTCACTTTTTATCGGTAACGAGAACACGTTTCTTTTATTTGCAAGTAACGAGTAAATGACCTGCCACTTTTTTTTCGGTAACGCTGTACATACTGCCCCACCGTCCTTATTGGCAACAACAACCGTCGACCCCACAGCCAGTGACGGGCGCAAATGTCCAACAAAAAACCAAAAGAAATTATTTAGAGTTAGACCTATCTTCCACCGTGAGTTAGACACAACAGGTCTCACCTTTCCTCCCAGCAATCAAAGTCTAAACAAATACACTCTGTCCCCTCTCCCCTTAACCCCCCCCCGCCCCTCAAAAAATATATAAATATATGTATATATATATATTTTTTTTTATTTTTGTGGCAAAAATAAACTACATTTTGTCGAACGCTCACTCTTCCGCCAAAATACTAGCGCTCGCAGTCCAAACCAGATGGCAAAGTGATCAGAACTAACCGTCATTAGGCTCAGAAGTTAATAAGTGCATTTTCTGAAATTTTTATGAGAAAATGGCGGCCGATGGAGCTGGAGAATACGTGGAGCTCACTGGCGCCAGTTACCGGGTACGTGCCCCATTTTCCCATTGGCATTTTCAGAAAATTACTTGTAGCTTTTGAATAAGATAACGATTAGGTCTGAAACTTTGGTACTTGGATCGGACCGCTAGCGCTATGTTTGGGCGAAAACAAGCCAAAACTGGCCAATTTATAACATCGACAGAATTAGTATTCCTTTAAGAAGGCAACACATAAAAATCAAACTTGGTGAAAAAAAAAGTACAGAGCTTACGTGATTCCTAGAAAACGTGGCTGTTTGGTACAGAAACATGCGTAAAGCGAGAGTCATATTTTTATATCAATGAAATATTCTTATAAGACAGCGCAGTAAAAGAAACACGGCGAACAAAGCGAGCGTCCGGGGTTCATTCTTTTATTTTAACGAAGGGGTCGAAGACCAGTTTAACCTTAAACGAAATTGCGAGAGAATAGGGCTCAAAGCGCAAGGGGAAACTAAAGAGCGTAACTTGGGACGCTTAAAATGTAAGAAGAAATCAAAATATAAATTTATGGCTTATCGTTCTTCCTGTTAATTATAGATAACAGTGCTGCACAACTCTATATAACAAAAGGAAAGAAAAAAAAACTTGCAAATTTCGACTAATTCTTTCTCAAGAACGCTGAACGAGGTTTCCGGGGGTCGCAGCTTTCCTTCGTATTTTCGCGTCTTTCCTGTTTTACGCTCTATTTAAACGATTCCGAGCAGTTGATTGGTCCCATTATATCGTAGCCCTATCAAGCGGCGCCGAAAATGCAACGTAATGGCGTTGCTTGTTTGTTTATTTCAACTTTATGTTCTTTTACAATGTCTCTACAGACGTGCGGCGCCTCATGCCCTATGGTCATAAATGAGTGGAAATTTCTCCCCTCGATCCCGGAGCTAAGAGGTCGACACGGAGAAGTTGAGGTTCCTCCTCTGAAGGAGCTAAAGCGCTGGAGGACGGGTCAAGAGGAGAGCTACCGCGACTCCATCGAGCTGCGTCGAAAGGGAAGAACTATGCCCCAATTCGAAGAGAGTTCACGGGAGCTTCTCCTGCCTGTCCAGTTTAGTGGAGTGAAGGCTGGAGAGGAGCGACCTCCTCTGCACCGTTCGCCCGCTGGGTGGAAAAGGGGTGGGAGGAGCTGCACCCTGAAAGGGGTATTTATACTTACCGAGGTTTTTATTTGAACATGACCTATGAGAGCCCAGCACTCTAAGATGAAAAGGAGGAAAAAGGTACCAACGGCACGTCTTCCTCCCTTCTACTGACGCGCTCCCCAAGCGGACAAGAGGAAAAAAGAGGAACGAGACGTTTTTCTCATTGTCCAGGCAGACGGGAGATGGAGCACTATATACACCTTCGGAGCAGAGTAGCACAATCTAGAACGCCATCTCTCGGCGACTAGCGGCGAACGCCCGGAGGTTCCAACTCCGGTCACAAATGCACTGGGGAACGTGAGAAAATCGTCGTTGTTTCTACAATATTTTGGGGATGGAGGAGCGACGATAGTTTTTGACATAATAAAGGAACATTTTACAGTAATTTGCACTAAATCGTGTGCCATGTAAACGTTTTTTTGTTTTTTTTTTCTAGTTGCCTGAGCAGACGACGCGGCGACGTCATACCGTTCACGTGACCCGCTCCGGTCAACCCAAAAAGTCCATCCTCGCCGCGTAAAGAAAATCGTCTGCCATCAACAGTCTCACGATGATATACGGGCTGCATGGGAAATGTTAGGCGCATGACTACTGAAGCACAGTGTTGTAGAAGTGAGGCCCAAAACAGTGCAGGTAAAACCGAATATAACATTAGCCTCCCGAGGCAGTATTTCGCGAAGTTTCGAGCTCATGCAAGCCGATGAAATGTGATTCTATTAGGATTTTAAGAATCTTTGTCTTCCTTCTTCGAAGCTTATTCGAAGCTTACTTCGAAGCGCGCACGTGACAAACCTTTGGGTATCTCGCTAGTTCCGGCAGCCTTATTCAGAAGAAGCGAAGGGCGTTCCCGAAGTGCCGTCGGCACTCGGTTTGCAGCCGATCTTGTCAAGCTACGCGAACTAACAGTATACGTAAAAACCAGCATCCATACAGCCAAACAACAATATTTTCAGGCATTTGAAGAGAGGGTGAAGGGTAATCCAAAGAAATTTTTGAGCAGAGTATGCGCAACAATGCCAAAACTGATATCCCCGTTCTGCCGCTTAATCACGGTGGTATGTTGTGCAAAGCGATACCCATAAGGCCCAGGTTTTCATGTCATATTTTTATTCCGTGTTTAACCCGCCTGCACAGTGGGATGTTTCTTTCGATGCGCCCTTTCGCGACTGATGCACTCGAAGTAGAAGGGATTAGAAAGCTTTAAATGAACTTGATGTAAGTAAGGCAACAGCCCTGACAACATTTCTCCCTGTGTTCTTAGGTAATGCTCTGGAGTAGCCTGTCTGTATTTGTATGTTATTTTTGAGAAATCTTTAAATACAACATCATTGCCGTTAGACTGGAAATTTGGTCGGTTGGTCCCGATACACAAGGGTAGCCCCAGGAAAGTGGTCACGAATAACCGTCCGATTTCACTCACTAGTATCGCTTGTAAGGTAATTGAGCACGTGTTAAATACAGGCATAATCCATCATGTAAATGCCTCGGGAATACTGCATACGCCGCAACACGGCTTTCGCCAGGACTACTCATGTGAAACACAGTTAACAGTGTTTGTACATGAATTGGCTAATGCTCTGGATGGTCCGTGAAAGCGTTGACTGCATTTTTCTTGATTTAAGTATAGGCGTTTGATGTTGTCTCCCACGGCTTGTTAATTGCGAAACTTCACGGTTACGAAATTGTATAAAAAAAAAAAAAGTGGTATATGGGATACGTGAATATTTGTCTATCCGTAAACAATACGTTGTGCTAAATGGTTGCCAGTCCGAATCTGCTGACGTAATATGAGGGAGTGCCGCAAGGATCTCTCCTTGGGCCGTTGTTGTGTGTGCTGTATTATTGAATGATATCCTGGGTGTTGTGTCATCTCCGGTGCGTCTCTTTGCAGACGATTGTGTTGTTTATCGGAAAATACGAGCCAGTGATGATGTCGACATTCTACAGGCGGATATAAATGCAATCACCGATTGGTGCAAACTGTGGGGAATTAGTATTAATCTGAAGAAATTTCCACGTTCCATTTACGAGACGACGAAGTTCTATCCCTCAGATGCTTATACTATTAGTGACGAAGCCACTCACTGTAGCCTACGAATACAAATATCTCGGTGTATTTCTAACCTCGACCTTAAGTTGGAATAGGCATATTGACTATACTGTCTCTAAAGCCTCGAGAATGCTTGGCTTCCTCGCTCGTAATTTTAAGCCTGTACCGCGTTCCTCAAAAGAAAGACTATTTTTCACAAGTCCGGTCAATATTAGAATATGCTTGCACTATATGGGACCCTCACTCTGTTGTTCAGATAAGCAAACTTGAAAGGTAGCAAACTTAAACAAAACCAAACTACCTTTTTTTTAAACAATTATGACAGGCGATTTGGTATGATTTATGCGAAATAGAGCCTGGGATGGAAGGAGATAAGCTCTAAAAGAAAGAGCCTTCGATTGAAATTTTTTAATAACGTATTTCATTGTAGGACTGGGATAGAAAGAAATGCCTACCTTCACCCGCCAGATTACATATCGCAACGAAAGGATCAGGTTTATAAGGTTAAGGAAATCCGCTGTAGAACTGTCTTTATGCACTCATTTGTTCCTAAAACAATACGGGATTGGAACGGTTTGACAACCTCGGTAGTCAACACTGTTCCTAACTATATGTTTTATCAACACTAACCTCCAAGTGTTTAGTTCATTTTTAATCGACCGCATTTTTATGGAGCCTGCACTTTGTTATGATGCTAAAATATTTATGGCTTGTGTATATTGTTTTTTGAACCTTTGAATAACTATTTGTGTTTTTTTTTTCATTCCCAATTTCCCCCTACTGTAATGCCCGATAGCGCTGTAGGTATCTAAATAAATAAATAAATAAATAAATAAATAAAAACGTATCCGCTCACGTTTTTCATGTTGCCAGAAGAGACTTTCACTTTGAAAAACACGGTGAGGGCTAAAATAATAAATTCAATAACTTCGCGAGAAAAAAAAATAGTTTGGCCCAATATTTGGGTTACTATTTCAGCGATGTTTGTTTGTCAGTGTAGCAAAAATGTTCAATCAAATCGGGGACTATAACGAAAACGCCGGATTACCCCTATAATTCCTCTCCCCAGTTCCCAAATGGTGCCTGCAATAGAGCCTAGCTATGTGCTCTGCTGTCATGGGCATACATCAGTACTGATAGTAAAACGTGCCCCCCCCCCCCCCACTTAAAAAAAAAAACGCATTGCGGAATTTTTTTTTCCTCAATAAAGTAGCATTAGTGGTCTGGACATGATGCCAAAGTTACAGAGCTTGCCGTTATTTCATTCAAAAGTTACGTGATTTTCTCGACCTCTCAAATATTAACGAGACATCACTGCAGTTGCAAAGCTATTCTGTACAGCACCGAAGTGATGCGATTTTTGTTTGTCTCGCTTTGTGATCGGAGAAAGAAAATTACAACCCGTTTACCAGGAAAAAAAAAAAACTTGATAAATTTAATTTAAAAAAATTGCAGAAGTTTTTATGAGAAAACTTTTTTATTGTATTGAAACAAAGTAATGCTAAAGCAGAGCGATTTGATAAGTAAATTTTAGGTGTCAAACCAGCGATCGAATGGCATCTGGCACGCCACAACAAAATACTCTATTGACTTTTTTTTTTTTTTTCACATTGTTATTGTTTGTTACTGTGAACCTGCGGGGTCCATATCATGTTCTGGGTAGTTATTATAGAACTTTAAGCAAACGCCCTGCGCTTGCAGCCTCGGCTTCGCTCGCTCCGTAGATACGCAAGAAACAAGCGCGACAGAAAACTTGAAGCGCTTCGAGACAAAACAAAAACTCCCTCGGGACGTTTGAGCGCAACAGGTCCTCTTGAGAATTCGCCGCACGTAGTACACGGGTCTTTTCATGGGCCGAGGAGCAAAACGGACACGTAACAGAGAGCTGTCCAAGTGTCACGCTCGTTGAGTGTGGATACATGCGGCTGGTTTCGAAAGCGCCTCTTCGAATTTTTAAAATAAAAACAAACGGGCACAAAACAAGCTTCGTTTGGGTCGCTGACTTCGGTGGTCCCGCCGACAAGAAGCCAGTCGACCGGTTGTTGAAGTATTCAAATCTCGAAAGTGATTAAGTCGCAGTTTGTATCGCAGAATTATTGTCCAACAAAGTTAAAGAACGTTTTTGGTCCTTCTTTCTTTCTTTTTTTTTATTGCGATGTCTCGCGCTGTGATCGAGGAGTATGTGGCCTTGCGGCATCCTGCCGGACTTGTCAAAGCCAACTCGAGAAAAAAAGTCACTGCTAGCCCGCGATCTCAGTCTTATTGCCTCGAAATGAGCAAACGTTTTTACTCACCTTACCGAAGCGAAGAAATGAAGACTATTCCTGCGACAACAGCTACGCTCCGAGACGGCAGTCGGCAGTGCACAGTGCAAAGCGAAGAAACAAGCGAGCGAAACAAGCGAAACACTGGCACATACGTGCTGTCACTCTTCAAAAGGCGCCGATAGATGACGCCAATGACGCTTTCAAAAATAGCTTCGGATGTGTCTAGGTTTGGCTATGAAACTTACTTTTCTTGGAAATTCATGCGAAGAGCAAATAATTGCGTACAGCCAGTTGCATAAAAGCTTCAGGTTGTTTTTGAATTTGAACTAACGAAACAATTTGATTCAATTTTATTAAATACATGTTTATATATTAACGGTTAAAATTCAACACTAGCTAGGTAGCGCAGAGCACCCATAAATTCAATATGCTTTGTTTCTACTTTAGTCTATGCATTTTTACCTCGATGTTTACTGCCATGCGTTGCAACGGAGAATATTAGAGAAAACAAAATATTTGTAATGCTTTTCTTAAAGCCACTGCGAAAAAATTAAAACAAATACACTGTATCGAGTGTAAATTATTTAGTTTAGTTATTTTAACAATGTTTACCTCGGAAATTAGGAGAGTAGAGGAGCAAATACGACCTACGACACTGCGGCAAGCCGCGTCTGTGATTGAAGTTTGCGGTGTATGTGGAGTTCTCCGGGCATCGTTACGCTCTTTGAAGTCTTTCTTTGCTGAAATCGACGAATTATCTTCATTTTCGCCGGCTGCAGGTAAACTATCATCGCGCGCCTGTGCAGTGGTACTCTCGATTAAGCTGCTCTGGTCGCAAAACCGCAGATAACATTCGCCGGCCGTTCGCCGAGGCTACATGACTGGGGAGTTTTGAAAGCCAGCGGTAAAGTGTTCTCCCCGTCTCTTGCAGCAGCGGCCAAGCCAGTCTCACAAATATGTTCAAAGGTGAGACCGTTTTTCGTCACCCTCCCAATCGCTCCCTCGTCCCTCTTTCGAACGCCAAAGAAGTTGCTTTATTTTCCCCGCTTGTATGGTAACCTAGGTTTCAAAGTCCGCATGACACAATCTCCACAACTCGATCGATCTGTGAGCTCCTAGCAAACGGACAAGCTGAAAAGTCCAGATCGTAACTAACTGCCTGATAGAGAGACGAAAGTAACTAGCAAGCCACCCTAGGGTAAACGGAGAAAGCCTGCTGAATCATGGCAGGATGTTGCAACACCGTCAAAACGCTTTTCTGAGGTTTTTTTTATTTATTTAATTGATTAATTAGTTGCTTCATTAAATCGGGTGACTCTGAAGTCTCACTTTGCCGTGTTCGCACTATGATAGTTGATCGATGACCCGTACTGTTATTACGACTGGGCTATCTGAATAGTTGCAACTTTATTGCATTTGTTGTTTTTGGCACCCATCAAATGCTTCGACATCCTTGGCTTTTACTTCACCTTAGAAACAGTAACATAGATCTAGGCGCGATTTCTACAAATATTTTTATTTCGTGCTTTTACAAAACTGACCATTTCTAACATACATACCGTAGTTCTGGTTCCAATGTTGATTTTCAACACATATTTTAATTGCTCTATAGACCGACACTGTTTACAAACAATCCCGTGCATGTGCAGAAACTGCATGAAGTGAGGCGTCTACACATGCGCCATGCCGACAACCGCGCCACCGCAGCGCCACCGCAGCGACGTGATATCAGGGCTGCGTGTTGGTGTACAGTTTTTGCGCTCGTCTTTTTGTGCTCATCCGTTGTGCAACCCGTGCCCATGAGTTGGAGGACTTCTCGAGCTTCATTTTGAAGCTTTCTTCCCTCATTCCCCACCTTTCATACAAATATAAAATAAACGGCATCATCTAGGAGGTGCATCTTCCAGTCCGACCCTCAGCCTTCCCTCCTTTTCCGGACAGTGAAGGTCAAGCGGGGCAAGGAGACGTTCTCGGACGTGGAAGTGGACACCCTGGAGGAGCCCATGGTGTTCAAGGCCCAGCTGTTTGCACTCACGGGGTCCAGCCGGACCGGCAGAAGGTCATGGTCAAGGGGGCCGTGCTCAAGGTACTCCCGCTAACTCCTCGCTGCACGGCACGCGGGGCTTCCGTCTCTGCGTGCAGAAACCGATGTGGTTTCTTCATCGAGACCTTTTCGGTTTCGTAACGGGGCCTGGACATCGTTTCTGGCTGGTGCGTTCAGCGTCCTTACACTGCCCGTGCGTCAAAAACAGTCCCAAAATGGCAACATGCAGTGTCACAGAAATCGCCATGTCATGGTGTCGGACGTCGCGACCCTGGCGGTCGGTCCTAAAACTTCTGGCAAAAGGCACGAGCGAGCGCGAGTGTCGCTGTTGTCACGGCGTTCCCACTCGTGGCTGCAGCAGCTTCTATAGAATGTCGAGCCAGTCAGCAACCTGCAGCCTGCGGCAGAACAGTCGTCTGCAATATCCATCGGGCAACAGCGTGACGCTTCTGTGACTTTAATCAGGCGGGAATTGAGAGACAACATTTAAGAACGTGGTAGACGCGCCGGACAGAGACGCATTCCAGGCGCCACTCGAGATTGCACGCTCGTGCATCCTAGCACGAATGTCCGCCGTTCAGATACGAACGACCGACCTGTTTGCTTTCTCGGCTCCCTTACAGGACAACGACTGGGGCAACATCAAGCTGAAAGACGTAAGTCCGGAGGAGTTGTCGCGGTCGCAGCCTTCCGGCACGGCCAACACGTCCCCGCGCGTTTCAGGGTGCCGTGGTTCTGCTGATGGGGAGCAAGGAGGCATTGCCGTCGGAGCCTGCAGAGAAACCCGTCTTCATGGAGGACATGTCCGAGAGTGAACTCGCCACCGCTGTGAGAAACCTCGCATGACCCCGCTTAGAAAGTGCAGAAATGGCTGCTTACCCGCATAGATCTCCGTAACTTTGGCAGCTCTCGCACCATAACAACATATGCAATCCTGCCTAAAGCCGCACGCGACTATTTCTGCGAGGCAATCCACTAACGAAGTATGGCGGCCTATCATTCGGGTACCTGAATGTTGGAAGCTGTCTTACAAACATTTCGTAAGTAAATAAATATTCCAAAGATAGTTTCCAACTTTTGATTTAGGTAGCGTATCGATCTGAAATTTTCTGCGTTCCGCAACATACCCTAAGGTTTTTCCTCACGCGAACCCGGCAGAAAAAATTGATTTTGGGAACGCCACAATTGCACTACTTGCGTTTGTTTACAGCCGAAATGAGGTAGCCTTGGAACTGCATTTTACTAGAGCGAAGGTTTGGCGGTATTTGTGAGATAAAATTCAGATATCATCTATGAGAAATGGTCATTTATAACATTGTCAAAAGTTTTTCAAACCAACAAAACAATCAATGATGCACAAAAAAAAAGATATGCAGAACTGCCAAGTGTTTTACTCGATAAACGGTGCCAGTGTGTTCTCTTGTCTAAAGAGGTCACACTCGGTTGTAAGTAAACGCAAGTGTGTGAAGCAGCCTTCAAGTGTGCACACCGTGACCTCCAATCTGTCCCCAGCTGGACCTGCCGTCGGGCCTAACGAACCTGGGCAACACGTGCTACATGAACGCCACAGTGCAGTGTCTCCGCACTGTTCCGGAGCTCAAGGAGGCACTGGCGAAGTGAGTCTACACCAACTTTCTTGCGTAGCGCAGTTGCTCACGGCATCTGCACCCAGGTTCCAAGGAGAGCTGTACTTGTCTCGGACAAGCGGCGTGGGCGCCCAGTCGGTGACTGCCGCCCTGCGCGACCTCTACGGCGTCATGGATCGGTCAGCGGTGGTCCCGCCGATCGTGATGCTGCAAGTCCTCCACATGGCCTTCCCGCGCTTCTCCGAGAAGTCAGAGCACGGAGGGTTCACGCAACAGGTGCGCATCTCCCCGCGCTCCTTCTGTTTGCGGATGGCACCTGATTCTGTCGGTAACGAACGACTCGGACAATAATGTTTGTCACCGAGCCACGCTCCTAGAGACCACCCGGACGTGGTCGTCCATAGTTACGTTGCCCCTAACAGCCGTAACAACGGTTTCCAGAGCCATAACAGACAGTGTCTATGGCAGAGCTGCATCTACAGCCATAACAGCTGTTTCTACGGCAGTGCCGTGTCCACGGACATAACAAAAGTGTCCACAGCGGAGTAATTTCCACAGCCATAACAGCATTACCTGTGGCAGAGCCGAATGGTTAATCTAAAGAGAGCTCAGCCTGCAGGTATGTTATCACGTAAAAGGGTTGCAATTATAATTAGGTGTATGTATCTATTAAAACCGTCATTCTCGCGAGGAGCTTATTACGCGGTTGTAGAAAAGTGGGAACGGTAGGTTTTTGGCAATGGTTTGCATCTGTAGTGACAATACCCTTAGCTTAGCTGCACTTGCAACAACGTTGTCTAAAATGGTTGCATGAAAACTACAATCTGCTCGTCTAATAAGACTGACGTCTGGTCTGCTCAGTATTGCTGGAGCTTAGAGTGGCTGCCTTTGCGAGACTGCGCACCCCAATGATCAAGTGCAACGTTGGCGTCGATCGTGCAGAAAGAAATGCCATTTAGTATAGTACTTACAATCAGTTATCAAGTTCCCGCCATTTTTGGGGGACTCCCGTATTGATAGTTACACCCGAAAGACACAAGTTCCATCAAAGTGGGAGTCGTATATCTAGAGTAGTGTAACGTGCTGTCAGTCCAGTTCATACCCTTCTTGGCAGGTTTTTCGATAAAGACCAGTCACTCACCTAGATGGGCCAGTTGATTTCTTCAGTAATGAGTCTCGCAACCTCGTTGCTGACCCTTCCTTTATCACAATCTTGCGGCAGTCTTTCTTTTCTTCGTTGCACTGAAACTAAAGACTATAGCAACCCATTGAATGTATGACTACACTGTCCTAATGTCACGAAAACAGAGTCGAATGCAGATGCACCTCATCCACAAACGGAAGATAGCAAAAGCCTTCCAATGTGGCTGCTCCGGATGGCACGGCGATGATGGCTGGCAGTAATATTGCGTGTAGCCTATTCACATTGGCTGATGCGGACTCTCACAGCCCGCATTAGCCAATAAACGGACGTTTGTCGTCTGTGTCCACAGGACGCCAACGAGTGCTGGACGGAGATGGTGCGAATGCTGCAACAGAAGCTGCCGGCGGGAGACCAGACGGCCACGGAAACGACGGCCGCCCAGCCGACCAAGTATTCCAACTTCGTGGATCAGTATTTCGGCGGTATCTTCGACGTCACGTATCCTTTCGTGGGCAGCTTTGCCCTCGGAACGCACTTGGAAAAGCGTCCGTCATTGCATCGCACCACGGGTACTATTTTGGCCAAAGTGAAAGCGAGAACATTGTGGGCTACCGATTGGATGTGGTGCCACAGCTCGCGTGTAATTGACCAAGAAGACATTTTTCACCTATTCACTTGTTTGGAACAGGGGCCATATTGTGGTGAGAACGTCTCACCAACGTACGAATAGAGGGAGAGGTCGCGTGTAACCTTCGATGTGCTTGTACTTCATAGTCTTCCATCCACCGGTTGACAACAGCTTGTGTACGGCGGCATAACAACTCGAGATTTTCAATCGAAGCGCCGCTTGTGAATGGCTTCTGACGGGAAATAGCGGACAATTACAATTTTAGCCCACGTTCGATCTCGCCTCGCTGCGGCACTCAGTTTGTAGCGGACGATAAACTTTTTTTCAGGTCTCTTTGCGGACGACGTACGGCGTTTTCTCGTTTTCAGTTTTGCCCGCAAGCGACACTCCGTGGCGGACAAACCGAGTACTTCGAACGCGTGAAAGAGACATCTACAAACGCTATCGTAGGTCGCTTCTCAAGATGCAAATTATTTCTCACTCTCGCGGTGACCAAAATCGAACCCCAGGAGAACGACGCTTCGTTTATTTGGTCAGTTGATTTGAACCTCGATCTACCATGAGCACACCCCATCATTTGGCCTCTGCCCAGTGTAGCCGCTTGTACTCCCAGGTCGGTGAGAAGCGACGTCGCAACGATGGCTTTCGGCGCTTCAAGAGGAGTGTGTTCCGGGCATCGCTCCACGCACTCGATCCGTTCCTCGTCCCGCCCAAATGGCCCGTGCCCTTGCCTAACGGTTTCCACGTCACAGCCAGCACTGTGTGTCCCATTGGCCGAACGAGTTGCCCTATGGGCTGAATGTCTAGGTCCCTTAACGCCGGCTGCAACCAGGCTCAAGTGCATAGAGTCCGAGGATGAGCCAGAGACGAAAACCACGGAGCACTTTCTACAGCTGAGCTGCTTCATCTCTCAGGGTGAGAGTGCCACAGGGGTATGCCGACACCTCTTAAGGCCCTTTCCAAGCACTCGCGTTTGGTTAGACTCGAGTTTTTGTCATCTCTTATGACAAGAGAACATGCTGGCGCCATCTTTGAGGTAACCCTAAAACTGCATTTCGCTAGATCAAAGGTTTCCCGGTATTTGCTAGATCAAATGTATGTACTATCTATGAGAAATCGTTGTTTATAAGATCGTCAGAAGTTTTTCGACCCACAAAAGAAAGAAGGATGCACGAAAAAAAAATAGGGATCGTACAAAAACTGGCAACTCCCCTAACTTTGTCAGGGAAGCTCTGTAACTTAGCCACGAGTTCAGGAAGACAGTAACAGAAATTTGGAATGGTATCTTAACCCTTTCACTGCAGAGTTTTTTTCCGACTGCACCTCACCCCATGCCGGTTTTTTTCGCAGGTTGTTTTAGTGAATATTTCGTGCTAGTAATGCACTACGATGCTCTGCAGTACATGTAAATATATTTATTCAGGATTATATTATCCAAATAAAAAGTCACACTGTTTACAAATAAAGCACGCTTACTCGCCATGCCGGCGCTTGTGCCGCGCTGCTGAGACAACGACGAAGCAACGCGGATGTAGAAACATGCGCTCCATCTGTTGTCTAAAATTTAACCTACACGTTACATGTGTTTAGGTGACCTCTTCATACATGGCGCAACATGCCTGCATTTTTTTTTTCGCACGAGTTATCTCGGGAGTGGCAGGGAGTGAGTTTAAGAGGCAACACGAGTATACTCGGGAGTAGCAGGGGGTGTGCGTGGGTGGTGTCCCGAGTTATCGCGGGAGTGGCAGTGAAATGGTTAATGTGTCAAAGGAGAAGAGTAGGCAGCGACCAAATTAAGAAATGGTTGTTAGTCGCGCTGTGCGAGTGTCCCCTTTCTTGTGCCAGTGCAAACCGTGCATCTGCTTTTGTGTGCCGTAACAGCGGAAGTACAAACCACCAACTTGGCCAAATTGCAGTTTTAACTAGCCCTATGGCCTCGTTACCAAAGAGGTGTTGGGTGGGGACCCCTGGTGGACGCCAGCCTAACCTTACGTCCACGTTACTCCCGCAGATGTCAAGTACATGTATGCGGGCCTCAAGAGCGTGAGTGTTTTCCTGCCTTTCCGTACCATCTTTGTGGCACTTCTCCGGAAAATAGATTTGCCGGCGCTTGCAGTATTGACGCACAAAAAGAAACCCAAGTTTTGTAGCCGAAAAGGAACAAAAACGGATTTATTTCTCTTTGGGCTGCCTTCTTGACGATTGCAGAGACTCCTGGAAACCATTAGGAAGATGTCTCCGACGCTGGGCAGAGACGCCGAGTACAAAAGATGGTGAGCCTTTCTGAACAAGTTAATGTATATCTGGACCTCGTTGATGCATTTACGTTGGTATGTTTTCCCGGCCTTAGTAGCCCCCAAGTGAGAGCAAACCCATAAAATGGCTATCAAAAGGGTTTATTAAGGACTGGAACATAGCACTTGCGATTTCAAACTAAAGCACCTAGAAGGTGATGTATACCATGCTTGTAAGCAAAGCAGGTCTCGTTTATTCTGGATCACCCTTGCAGCATTTGTGCAACTCCATACGACTCCAGCATCTCTTTCTAAAGAGACCTTTCCAAAAGTCCTCCGGGCATTAGGTATTTTATTTTTCGTAATGTTGCATCGTATATGCGCACGTCATCTTCGGAGATGTTTTCTTTCTCTGGGGTGGTAGAGAAATGCTTTGCGCGTGTCTCACTGCATCTCCGCACCTGTGGCCGACACAGCACATTTTTAGGGGCGAAGCTCCTTAGGGGCTAGCCATGTCCGTATGTCCGGTGCTCGTGCTCTTGCTCGTGAGCTCACGAGCATGTGAGCACGTGCTCATGTAAGAAAAAAAACAGATGAAAAAAATGATAAAAAAATGAAAGCCCTTTACAACTCCCTGTAATGCAGAATTAGAGCGCAACTCTTGAGGAGGAGGGAAGGCACGGGGGGGGGGGGGTCACGTGACCAGGTGGTCACATGACCTTCGGGGGGGGGGGTCACATGGCTGGGGGTCACGTGACCTTGAGGGGTCGAGCGGAAAATTTTCCGCTAAACCTGGCGAGGGGAGTTTTCAGCAGTCGGAGGAAAATGTTCCCTAAATCCAGCTGGAAAGTTCCGCTAAATTTAGCGAGGAAAATTTTCCACTAAATTTAGCGGGGAAAATTTTCCGCTAGATTTAGCGGGAAAATTTTCTGCTAGATTTAGCGGGGAAAATTTTCTGCTACAGTTTAGCGGGGAAAAATATTCGCTACATTGAAATATTACGCTAAATTTAGCGGGGAAATTTACCAATCAATGCACCGCGCGGTTACGCCGACGCCAACAACGACGGCGACGCCGCTCAAGCCGGAAACGGGCGCCTAAGAGCTGCGGTCTAAACAAAACATGTTTGCGCAGTCGACAGGATTCGAACCTGTGCGGGAGACCCCAATGGGTCTCTAATTCATCGCCTTAACCACTCGGCGACGACTGCAGTACGAGTAGGGGGCTCTGAGGTGTGGTAGTAACTCAAGAGCTGGGGATGTCATGGATGAAACGTTGCATGTAGCCGCTCAACGTCTATACAGGAGAAGGGGGCTGCGGTCAAATGCGTATATAATCGCGTTAAGCTTTGCATGCATTGGCTCAACGTTTATAGACGAGAGGGCGCTGCGGTCAAATGCTCAAATGCGTATATAACCACGTTCCAAACCACACATTCTGCTTCTGACATGGATGAAAACGAACGAAAGGCTCGGCATGCTGCGGCTCAGCGTCTACGCAGACAAGCACCACCAGAGCTTTGCCCCAATCAACATCATTCACCACGTGGAGATGCGGTCAATGTTTTTTTCCAGAGCACCATCAGCCGCCCTGCCTGCCTACCTGACCATCCAGTTTGTCCGCTTCTTCTACAAGGAAAAGGGGGCCGTCAATGCCAAGATTCTCAAGGTGGGTGGTCTACACTTTCCGCTCTCTTTTAACGTGGAACATGTGTAATGGTTGGGACCCAATGACCCCACGATCGTTGCAGCTCGACCTTCTACCACTGCGCCAATTAGCAGGTAGACACAAAGCTAGCTGTTTCTACCACGCTGCCCTGTACTAACTGTTCGGCATTACGGCGTTCCTGTATGAACAGTTCGTGGAGACGAAACAAAGAAATCCAGGGAGTGCCCACCATCGCATTAAAAAGGACAAGTTTGCGATGAAAGAATGTGCTGTGATCAAGGAAAAATTTAAAAACGAACTGCAGGGTTTACTACAAGCTTCGATGAATGCCGCGGAAACACGTTCTGCGTAAACCAACCTCGTTCATAGGAATGAGATAAATGAGCATTTTAGGGTAGTGGAATGTACTTGTCCTTAAAAACAATTACCGTAAAGTTCTGAGAAAATGCCCGCCCCGAGAGGTCGCCCATCCCGTTTTCTGGCTAAATATCTGTAACATAAAAATTCCGAAACATCGCCCACGCCCCTGATTTCCGTCGGACGTCACGCAATGTCCGGCGGGAATAGCATCTACCGCACAATTTGCAGTACCGGCACATCAGACAAGCGAGTTTACAGCGGATTCCCGTGTTTTTGTCCGCGATCTGCGTGTGCAATCTCCATTCCACGCAAGTTTTGTCCCGCGTGTTCTATATTGCATTGTGAAAGTAAGATTTTGCTGCGTTCACAATCTGTTGTATTTGTTCCCGTAACATACGAGTTTGTAACGGATTCCTGTCTTTTTGTCCGCGATCTACGCGTGCGATATCGGTTCCTGTGACAGCGCAAGCTTGCTAGCGGGTTCTCGCGTGTTTATCGCATCATGGCGTAAATTTACTGTGTCCGCGATCTGCGGTATCAGTTTCTCGGCACTATAGTTTTTAGCCGGTTTTGATAAAGTTTTGCTGTGGCATCCCCAAAAGATAGCCCACCCCATGTTTTTCACCATTTATCTCTTCATTTTGGGTGGGCGTTCTTTCAAAACTTTACAATAAATACTAAATTTTTTATTTTTTGTTTGTTAACGTTTTGGCGCATTTAAACTCTTTTTTTAGGCTCACTTAATGCCGCGCTCCCTGCGAACCGCTGTTAGACTCCTTGGAGGGTGACATTCCATCCCCCAGTCTCGAAGCTTACACCATAAAGTTCTGAGCAGGGGCCACATGGAAGTAGACACTACAAGTGAACAGAACTGTATTTGCTTGCATATTGAACTTGGCGCAGTATGGCCATAGTAGCTTTGCGCCATAAAACCTGTAATCAGCAATTCATATTGAACGAACTTTTTTTTTAAGAATTGACCATATTTTTTAAGAATTGTTTCATTACGTGGGGTAAAATTTTTTGTATTTACACAATTTGCACAAATGTCATTTTAGGTGCCAATAATGACATGGCAAGGTACTGTGACACGTCTCCACTGACGGAGGTGCGCCCATAATTGGTCGTGGGCGTGCCACCAGTAATCATGCTTTATAAATTGCAAACCTTTTTAGGGCGCTTTCTTGCGTGCCCTTTGTCGAAGAAAAGCACCCTACAAAGCTCACTCAGCACGAGGAACAACCCGACCAATCTTAGGCCTAACCACTTTCACTCACTGTCGAAAACAGACCACAGAGCGACGGTGGCATGTTTGTTAACATCAATGCATCCCTAGGCGGAGAATGACCAGGGCTGGGAGATTCCTCGACCCAAGCTTCGTCAAGTGTGCGCCGCCGCTCGGTTTCATGGTTGATCACTTATTGCAACTACGCACTTGCGTCGCTTGCAGCCATTACGAGAGCGACAGCGGCAGCTTGACCTGACCGCTTGGCAGCAAAGAAAATTGACTCGGTGGCTGAGATAAATTGGACGCAATTCGAGACTTGCAGAGCCGAAAATTGGAGAGTGTGTGCATCTGCGCGAGGGTGAAAAAAATTCCGAATATTGGTGCTAGTTTTGGGGGTGCGTTCAGGTTATAGCGAGTAAATACGGTAGTTTCAATACATTGGACGAGACATTGGACTGTTGCCAGACCTCTGAGCACCGGCTCGTTGGCCCATCGCAAGAAATGGGCTGCCGAGGGAGCTGCTCTTTGAAAGGGCTTTTGTTTATGCTGACCCTGCATCAAAACTGCAATCCCAAACCCTAAAATTTGTGAGTTCTTCAGTTTTTAGAGGTTTCCCTATGCCAGATGTCTCTGTCACGTTTGCAAGACACCTCGATTGGTTGAATGTTGCATGGCTGTGGTTAGAGGGCTTCCATAGGCTATTCGGTAACTCCCTCGACACTAAACAAGTTGCGAGATTACAATGGCACAGAGACGCTAAAGCCAGGACGGGATTATTCACTGCGCAACACTTTCAGCACAGACACGGCATCGGCGCTTTACTCCTATTTTACTGATACGGAGTGGTGATGGGCGCCAAGCCTCACCGTTCGTGCCGTGTATGCTGCCCTACGGACACGGCACTACTCTGACAACTGTAGCTAGCGAAATGAGGTCGCCCGTTCGTGCCGTGTACGTGCCAAACGGGCACTACTCTGAAAACTGTAGTTAGCGAAATGCAGTCGCTTGTTCGTGCCGTGTACGTGCCGACACGGGCACTACTCCGACAACCGTAAGTAGCGAAGTGAGGCATCCCTTTGCATCTCTGTGCCTCTAGGACATCAAGTTCACGATGCAGCTGGACATGTTTGAGCTGTGTTCGGAGGCACTGCAGCAGAAGCTGATCCCGATGCGGACAAAGTTCAAGGAAGAGGAGGACCGCAAGCTCGACGTGGCTCAGAAGGCAAGTCCCGCGAGGTCGCGCTCTTCTGGCACCTGCAATTTCTCTGGCAGAGACGGAGACGTTGCGTGTGGCCCGAAAGGCGCCCACGAGCATACTTGGGGACAGTTCTTATAGTCCCTGATAAGAACATAGGACATGGCCGAGCTCTCTCGATTATCTCGTCGCATGCCAGCGAGTGTGCGGCGTTCGCCAATAAGATCACCGAAGAACAAATCGCAAAGTAACGAGCGTGGAGCGTATTCAGGCCACGTTCCGCGTTTTTTAACCCCTTGACCGGTTGCCGCCGTACGTGTGCGACAGCGATTACACATTTCAAAGTTCCCACCTAAATGTGAAACTCGCGCGAACTTACGAGGTATGTTTCTATTTGTTACGTCTTTGGCGAACTATAAACGTTGTATTCGCCACGCTGTTTTTAGCTTTTTTGAAATATTTATAGTTTTGAATTACCTAAACGCTCCGTGCAAGTGATACAGTGCAACCCATTATAACGAGAATGAGAAAACCCGAAATTTCAATCGTTATAAGCGATTATCGTTGTATCTGCAACTAAGAAACTGATAATTTCCCAAACTAGAAACTCGAGAAACTGATTGTTATAAAGCGGTACATCGTTATAGGTGGCATTATCCGTTACTAAGCGAGGTTGCACTGTATGCGTGCGAGATGGTCGCTCAGCACGATGGCTGCTCCTGGCGGTAGTGGTAATCAGAGTGCCAGCTTGTTTTATTCAGACTTTTAACGCTTCTCAGTATTGACTTCAGAGTAGAGCTTACCATCCAGACAGTATCTCCGGTTCGGTATTTAAAACCACCAGAAAGTTGTGGAAGTGGACGTGCCAAGATAAAGTGGAATGAAAAGCAAGTCGACAACGTTTTGCCTTAGTATTTCCATTTGAAGCTTTTGAAGAAAAAATATGTGCATTGACCCTTTCTTTATACTATTTCTTTGAGGAATAAAACCGAGCAACTGGGAAACATCTAATTAGGAAAAATACTGTACCCGCAAAGATTCAGCTGCCGGTTACCATATTCGTGGCCATTTCAATACCTCTGCCGATCGTGTGTAACCAGCCTCGGAGAGTTTTCTTCGACCCTACGTCCGTGGACGTATGCCTGGAAAGCGCCTCCGAAAAGTGTGTTCAGTGCGTCCTCGTTTTTGGTCCCCTGATTTCTGCTCCGACGACATCACACTCACGAGTTTTTTCCAGTGCCAGCTTTTTAGTTCGAGCAACCCCAAACTTAGTTGTCTGTACACCAATTTAATCGGAGTGCCGAGGAATTTAATCTAAGTTGGCACCAATTTAATCCCGATGCCTCTCATTTGAATCCAGTGGGCACTCGATTCATTCGTATCTCCGGATTCATCGTGGTATCTGTGCCCATTACTTGAAAAACGTAATGGATTATAATTGCAAATGGCCGAGCCTCAAATGTAATGGATTACCGTTACAAATTAATTTCGCTGAAAATTAACAGATTACTTTACTCGTTTACATTACAAATTACTTCCCATTTCTCATACGCCTTCATTATTGTAGTCCTCGTAAAAATAAAATATTGTAGTATTTGAGAAAGAGGTAGGTGCACTTCGTCTACCTGTATGCAGCCAAGGCAGCAAAAGCTGCAACCACACCCGCCATCCTACTAGCTTACAGCGATCGAAACGATCCCTGAATTCTGCAGACAGAATTTCAGGGACCAATATTTTGAAAAGAAATTAGATTACAAATTAGTGTTGCAAAAAAGGAATGTGGCAGTGACGAAATTACTTGAAAAAGTAACGCAATACAAGCAATCCGTTACTTGCAACGAATTACTTCCCAAGTCTGTGCATGGTTGGTGTGGGACCATAATAGCCTGCTTACTTGAAAACCAGCTGAACGTAAAGGAGAAGCGATGGAGAGGAGAAGTAAAAGAACCACACTGCTGGACTATCAACCTTTTAATAACACTTCCTTTTCCTCGACCCTATCCTAAATGGTATCTTCTTCTTCATCCGTCGGATCTTAGATCTTAGATAGAAAACTTCCTTTTTCTCTACACTAACCGTAGAGTTAACTTTCTTCACGACACTAACCGAAGAGTTAACTTCTTCTTCAGCTGTCGGATCTGACAAATCTTTCTTTTTCTCTTCACTTTCGGTAGCGGTACCCTCTTCTTCCTCTGATCGGATCTTTGCATTCAAATGTTCCCGACTTGGTTGCTCCGAGGGGCCGCTCCCCGCAGATAGATTTTTTCTTTAGGAAAAAGCGCAACGGAGGCGACACTTACGCATTCTCCACCACTTTCCTCAATGGCCAGCGACTCGAGGATCTCCCTCCCAAGTTGTTTCCGGTGTCGTGCGACGACAGTGACGCTTGTGAAGTCGGGAGCACATTTGCATTCGCGACAATGTGCCGAAAGGTGGCCAGCCGACGTTAGTGCGGCCACAGAGGCTGCATGTTCTCTGGTGCGGTCGTTTATGCACCTCCCTGTTTGCCCTATGTAGCATTTGCCACATGACATAGGGATATTGTAGACAACTCCTTTTTCGCATGGGGCGTAGGGTGTTCGATGCGCAGTGCCGCAGGTCGTCGTCACGTTCTGGTCGGTCCCCCGGTTCACCCTACGGCACATGGCGTACGCCTTGTTGGGGGCTGAGCACACGACATGGATGCCTTGTCGGCCAGCGATCTTTTTTAGACGATGAGTGATCCCGTGTATATATGGTACCACTACGAAAGGCTTTGGGGTTTCTTTTTCGTTGGTTCACTTTTTCTCTGGATTATGTCGCACTTGCTTGCTGAGCTTCTCACATATCGGTACGAGGAGGGTACTCGAGTAACCGGAATCCTGGAGTCTACAAAGCTGTCTTTGAAAGCTGCGCCCCACCTTATGAGGGCAGGATTTCTGTAGCGCCGAGACGAGGGCTTTGGTGGCCAGCCCCCGTTTTACATTCTTGGAATGCTCCGAGTTACTCGGAAGGAACCCTTTACATGAACGGGGTTCATACATCCAGCATACGTGGGAAGTTTGAAACTCCAATGAGAGATCCAGAAAACGTATGGATTTGTTTACGGGAAGTTCATGGGTAAAAGATAGTCCATGGCAGCTTTGTTCGAAGCTGCGCATGACCACTTCTAGGCACCCGTTACTCGCCTCGTCTGCATCAGAGTTGCATAGTATGAGGAAGTCGTCAACATACCGAAAGATGGCCTCGATGCGTTGATCTTTTAAGTGGTCTTGAATGTTCTTCCCGCATGCTGCTAGGTACAAATCGCTCAAGTATGGGGCCACTCGAGAACCTATGCACACCCCGCTTTTCTGTAAGAAGTGTTGTTCCTGGTGTGACACCACCGTCGCAGAAAGGTAAGCCGTCAGAAGCTCCAAGAAGCTGTCGAGGCTCATTCCTGTCGAATTTTGGAAGCTTTGAAGGCCTTGCTCCTCGATGGTTGCTCGGAGGATCTTGAGGAGAGCACGCATGAGGAATTGAATAGTAAAGGTCTCGGATATCCAAGGAAAAACCTGATACGATATCAGATCCCTTTTCCTGGAGAAAACAAATCACTGGTTCGGAGTTTGGTATCCTGAAAGGGTCGTTTACTTCAACCTGTGATAGAAATTTTGCCAAACAAAGTGACACCTGCCCTTGCCAAGTGTGTCTCTCTGAGTACAATGGCATGAAAAGGGACCCCTTCCTTGTGTGTTTTTGCCGAGAAAAAACCACATAGGTCCCCTCGTTGTGATCCTCTGATTTTTGTGACAAGGCCACCGCATTGTTCTTTTTCGAGTATTGTGAGGATGGCTCGTTTTGCTGGTTGAACTTGCTTTGGATTCATCTTGCTTGAAATTATTCGCTAAGGTTTGTCGTGCTCTTTCCCCAAACGACCCAGAGTCCAGAACTACAAACCTCCTCCTTGTCCGAGAGGCAAACTCTAAGGTCTTTGTGACGTAATTCCTCCACCGTTGAGGCAAAGCTCATCTTTGGAGTGCCCGAGCTTTGTAGGCCTGCCAGGCACTCGAGACCTTCATTGATGATTTGTGAGGTTGCTTCATGAGGCGCTTTGGATGTGACTTTTCGTACCATTAGGACCTTATCAATGGCGCTCAGCGTTGGTGGAAGGGCTGAACTTAGGTCCTTGCTCGAGCACCCGTCGGGCTGATGCTGAAAGGGAAACATCCCCGATGATCTGGAGTGGCGAGCTTTTGGGCTCTGTCCTAACTCTTCGTGCGAGAGATGTTTCCAAATTGGGAGAAAGCACATTTTCCAAAGGTGCTCTGTGGAGGATCTTGCTACGGTCATGTGGTATGAAAAAGCGTTATAGCTGAGACACTTTACCCTCAGAAAATCAGTTAGAATGCTAACTTGTTGCCAAGCCTCAAACTTCAAAATCTTCGAAACTCGCTGGGCATGGCCCGCTGACGGTGCAATGAAGCCGAAGGAACCCCGTATCTTGTCAAGAAGAATCCTCTTTCTAATGCTGCGGGCGAGCAGCCTTGCTTTCCGAGCAGATATTGGTTGCAAATTGAGATGACAGAGTTGTACTGTTGTCTCATTGCAACAGGAAGAGTAACCAGCAGTGTGGTTCTTTTCCTTCTCCCTCTTCCATAGCTTCTCCTTCACGCTCAGCTGGTTTTCAAGTAAGCATGTCGAACCGAACCGGCTCAGCTTCAGGCCATCATACATAGCCTCTGTAGATGCGTGAGGAGACCACGTGTCTGAACTTACGTTGCAGCTCAAACTGCAGCACCCGGACGAGGCCACTTCCCCCAGCAAGAGGACCAAGCAAGAGCCCTACTCCTTCCCGACGGTAAGTCTCCTTCGCCGTCCTTTCGCGCGGCGTTGGAATCGTGTTGATAGCCACGGCCTGACGGCGAGGCACCGTTTTCTTCCCAGACCCGGGCTCGAACAACAGCGGTTACTATGAGCTCCAGGGCGGTGCTGACGCACAAGGGCAGGTCTACGTCGACGGGACACTACGTCTGCCTGGATCAGGCGGAAAGAAGGTGGGCGTGCCCCATGTGGCGTGGGCGTGCTCTGTACAGAGTTCCCCCCCCCCCGCAAAATTTACACATTGCTCTTTTCCATTGCAAAAACCAGCGACGCATTGCCCAGCGCTCATTCTCCGCTCAAATGTATCACTAGCGGTTTCAACCAGATGCAAAAGCTTCAGAAGTAACCGTTGTTTCATTAGAAAGTTATAAGTGTTTCTCGGCTGCCATTTTCCAGTTGAAAATATCCGGAAATCACTTATAGCTTTTGAATAGGATATCGGTTTGTTCCGAAGCTTTGCAATCTGGTTTGAACTCCTAGCGCTACTTTTGGGTAGAGAATGAACGTTCGGCGATGTGTAGTTTATCTTTGCGGTAAAAAAGTCCTGTAATTTTTTTGGGGGGACACCTTGTACTTTGTCTCATCATATAATTTACTACAGCCATAGCTATGGGCCACGAGGTCCAATCACCGACTGCTAAAACTACAAAACGAACTCGCTTTTCCTCATTTGCTTCAGTCTTGGGAAATCGGAGGTTTCCCACGACTGCTGTTGGTGTTTACGTTCATTCTCCAGAATGTAGACAGAGATTCTGATGCCTTTCACAGAAGCGTTCACTGGCCTCCAAGGCAAACGATCCGCGCGCTTGCGCTTTTGAGACTGGGAATTTCAACTGCACGCCCATCACTGTTGCACGCAGTGTCTCACGTGCAACAGTACATTCGGCAATGAGCTGGTCCAAGAGTGCCTGAAATGCCTTTGTAGTTTACAAACAAACCCCTTTTTTTCTCGTGGCACCGTAGTAAATTTTGGGAGCGGAAGGATTGGTACGGTTGTTTTCCATCGAATCCTAAGGACCGAAATATTTCCAAATTTGTGCCAATGCTCAGACCCAGTTTCGGCCGAGAAAGTAATATTAAAGGCAGCTAATGCGCACCACCTGGGAACGGCGTCTTCACTATTTTCTCTCGCTGACACGATTCCTGTGCAGGGGCTGCCATAGCCATTTAAACTCTTTGTCTCGTTCTCTATCTAGTTAATGCACGTTCATTGCTCCGCTGGCTCGTAGATGATTGTTGGTTCATTGTTCCGAGCAGAAACCTGAAGTCGCAGTCACGCTGTTCGCACGTCGTACGAAAGACACAATGTTCGCTGCAGACGTTGTGACAGAATCATCTGCGGACATACCTTGAGCACGTACGATGCAGACAATGTGTTATGTACGTGTGTTTTGAACCCGTCTGCCAATGGTCTTTGTACGACCAGTGTCACCATCGTGCGAGGAGAAAACAGACAGTGGCGGCAGACTGTCATTCGTATCATGTGTCAGCTGCGTGACTGCGACTTTAAGGAACAGTTGTTGTAGAGGTAACGTGGCAACGAGATCTGTGGAAGTGGTGCACGTTGAATGTTGTTACGGTGTGCAGATTCGAGCAATCTTGACCGTTCGACCTCACGCTCGTGTTTCAGACGAGTGGTTCAAGTGCGACGACGACAAAGTGTCACTGGTCAGTGCCGACGAGATCCTCAAGCTCTCCGGAGGAGGTGAGGCGGCCGAGTCGGCCGTTTGTGCCTTTTCTTCGTAATCTGCGAGCGCACGATAGCCTAGGAGAAGCTAGAGTATATTGTGCCCTCGGAGATTTTTTTTTCTATTCCAACTCGAGACATCTGCAGCTAAAAGTGTCAAGCCACAGATGCCTGGATCCCGGGGGAAAACTTCTTACGCCGACCCGGAGCATGGGTTCCGGCCCCTAGAGCACGCAGATTGTCTCGATTGTCCATTCCGATGAGTAAAGTATCTCGCTAACTTGAGTGTTAATTCAGCCTGTCTGAGCTCCTCATTAATCCATGAAATCAAAGCCGGTCGTTAAAGGGTGTTAAGGGGTTAGGACACGTCAAATAAAAATGTGAGATAACAATAGTGCTAGGACCCACTGCGTGTTTCTAAATTTTTGCTAAATTTGTTTCCGAAAAGGCACGATAGTTTTGTAGATAAATCTTGGACCCTCAGATCTGTTCCATTCTAAAAGGCTGCCATGGTTTATGGGTCAGTGACGTCATTCGGCCAACGCGCAGCGTCCACTTGCACGCACTTGCAGACTTGGCTCTCTCGGTGTCTCGCCCTTCAGCTTCTTCGTTTACCCTCCGCGTTTTGAACACGCGGTTTCGAGATGATGACGTCTACAGCGTCACTCACTTCGTCGGAGTCTTCAACACTGATCGCAGCAGCGGTGAAGTGAATTGTTATCGAGAGATGTCGGAAGCTGGTCGTTTGGCTTCGACCCGCTAGCGACCAGCTCCAGCGACGACGATAAGATAGACACGGACAAACTTACGTTCGTCCGTGATGATCTCGCACGTGCATGCAGGGTGGAAGGTCAAAGAGTAAGAAGGCGAGAGCGAGAGTAGCATTGGAGTAGCCTAGTAGCGTGGCAGTGTGCGATTGTACCGTGGCAAGGCGAGCTTTCGACTAAATATGATGATCACGTGGTTTATGGGCACCATAGTGTGACTAACTTGAACAGTGTTGCTTGGTCGCCAAACAAAAATGATCAACATTCTTAAATTGATTATTGCAATTACTAGAGCTCTAAAAATTGCAAAACTTGGTGTACATACTAAGTAGCCTAAAGGCATTAGAAGTAACGCTTTACTGTAACTTTGTTACTTTTTTTTTGGCAACTTCAAACTTTAATGTGCTACCTTTTCAAAGTGTAACTTGTAACCATTGTTCTATTACTTTTTCTAAAGAAACGACAAGAGTAACGGCATTAATTTTCAGTTTCTTTGGCATTATATCATTATTGAATGAGTACAATCTAGCCATTCCTTCGTCTTTAGAAATGACGTGTTCCTACATTTTGAGTGTCACATTTGCCTTGTGCGAGCTTGCACCACCTTTTCTTGCACTTTCTGTAATAAAAGGGATCTTCTACTTTTTTAAATTTAGTCTTATGAAAAAGTAACTTAAAAGTAATGCCGTTACTTTTAAGAGTAACTGTGACAAATTACTTTTTCATTGCAGTAACTGTAACAATACCTTTGCTACTTCTATCTGAAAGCAACTGTAAAGAACTACTACTTGAAAGTAACTTACCTAAGACTGATGAAAGCTGCTGGCGGCTTGATCTTGTGGCTGATCATTTACATGTCACCGTCCATTTGAACAAAGCCTTCTTTGGAGATGTCACAAGCATTATTTAGCCGAGACAAAACAAATTGCTTCATCGTCCCCTTGGTAGCTAGTTGCCGTTCCGTTTGCGTAAGAAAAGTGTCTCTGCAAAGACGAGATGGTCGCTGTCTGACGGGAACTAGAGCCCCTGTGTAGTCGACTTTAGCTGGTAGAATGCTATGTTTTTCCTGCGCCACCTCTTGCTGCAGTTGATCCCGTGCAGCACCGTAGCAACGGGCCGAGCCGGCTCAGTTTCCGTAGCAACCGACGGAGTCGAATGAGGCCAACGAGTGCCATATCAGCTGTCGTCTGCTTCTTTTCGCTTCTTGAAAAGCGCACAGTCCAAATTGTCAGTACGTGTCCCCACGTGCATTGAACATTCGGTGAGTGAGGCATCCATATTCGGATATGCCCATGCCGGTAAGCCAACCATGCATTTATGCAGATTTTGCTCACTTTTACCTGCTTATACCGCTTTTCAATGAATGGGTGGAGAGGTAAAACAAGCCATACTAATAAAGAGGCCGCTAGTGGCACAGTTAACATGCTAATCTTCAGGCTCAAGATGGAGAGCGCCATGGGGGCTTTCGACATTGTGGACCTACATCTTTTCGCTTCGTGTCGCTACTCTGGCTGCTAAAGCTGTCGTATACAGTGGCTCTATACGGAACCTCGAGGCGAGAGAGGCCGCATCTTCCGGCATGTGCGTAAAAAAAGGTTCTCGATATATGAGCGCACGGCTATGTGTGGCCCCATTGAGACGTTGACCCACCTAGGGTTACCAACTGTCCCGGATTTTGCGGGACTGTCCCGACTTTTTATTAAGCGTCCCGAGTCCCGCATCATCCCTGTCGGGACAGCTATATGTCCCAAATTTGGTCCAGACCGTCCATTTAAAAATTTTCTATGTGATACAATGCACGGCCAACAATGCGCCTCGCGCTGCGAAGCATGAATCGCACCGCGGTGGCTAGCATTGGCTGCGAGAGGCTTTAACCACTTTAGCATGCGAGCCACGGCAAGCCGGGAAATCGGGGTGACACTGGTACCGGGCAGCGCCTGTTATCATCATCATTGTTTGTATAAACCCCTTTTTCTCCCTTTTAGAACCCTCGCACTGCCCTGCCCTGCCCCTGAACCCTCCCCGTCCCCGTCCCGCTTCATTCATTGATGAGTTGGTAACCTTAGACCCATCTATTGGCACGCAGGGGACTGGCACACCGCGTATGTCCTGCTGTACGGACCACGTCTGCTGGAAGTAGAAGAGGACCTGCCGTGTCCGTAGCTACCCGTCCTGCCACACAAGAGCACCCCTCTCTCCTTACGATGGAACCTTTTTTTAAAAAAAGAAGAGAATAAAGTGTCAAGTTTGAGACCCGCAGTGTCATGCGGAGACCGTGGCGGGAATGGGACACGATATCGGGCCGACGTAGGTAAGGTCCCACACGGGATGTGGAGTGTCTAAATTTGGGGACTGCAGAGGGTCAACTGCCGTTCCACCAGAGGAGGCCCAATGTTTCCGGATGCGTAAAACGCATATTTTGTTTAAGCCTGAGAGGACATGGCCTGGGAGGGTCAACTTATGAACCGTTCCCTCAAATTGATTCAAACTTTCAGGTTGAATTGAACTTCATTAGGAATGATGACATCTAAAGTTTCAGTCTTGTAGGCCAATTCTAGAACATACTACGCTTAACAAGCTCCAGAAAAAAGTGACTTTGTTAGGAAATGTATTAAAAATAAGTAATAATTGCAATCCACAAAATTCTCGTGTTAATGTGAAGTAGAATACCCATAGTGCAGGTTAAGGTGAAATATAATTGTAGAACATGTAGTTATATAGAAAAACAATAACACCCAAAAAGCACAAAAACATTTTCACAAATTTTAGTGTCTTTTAAAATATTTAGTTTTCATCATAAAGAAGTCAGCTCTGTAGACTAGAAGTACCTTAAAGGAGCTGTGCAACGATTTTAACGTTGAAAGAATTGGCGTTTTCTACTTTTGACATTGTTCACCTTGTCACAAAGGACAGAAAACACACCTCCTTCCTTCGAAATGTTGCGATTCCGCCGCGTAATCGCGAGGCAAAAATTAGAATATTCCTCGACCTGCAGCCGCAGCGGCGGCCATGAGAAACACGCGGCATGACGTCAATGGGGAATCTTGTAGAAAGATAGCAAGTTGTGCGAATACCTGCTCGATAAAAGGTAACTTTTCTATAAATCTTGTCGTTCCAACATAAATATAAATGCGTCAAAAACCTGGTATCATCGACAAAACTTTTATTATACGGAGTTTCAGTGGCGCCATCTATCCTAGGTCCACAAAACCGTCAGCAGCGGAACAGCCGCCAGAAGCCGGAGGGGAGGGGGGACAGGGCCGGACGGGTATGGCCGGACCCGGATGAGACTTTCCTCCTTTCACCATATTGTTCGCGCTGCGCCCGCCAGCACGTGGTCACGCGGTCGCGAGCGGATGAGTTCTCGCCGCTCACTGATGGCTCTAAAGAGAGAGCTTCACCGGAACCCCGCGCCTTCCCCATTGACGTCACAGCGCACGTGACTCGGAAGTTAGTGAAGGAGTTGAGAGGCGCCGAAAACCTCAATCTTTGTCCATTTTTAAAATAAAAACTAGGACATGCAGGCGAAAGCGGTTTTTTGTTCTTTACTTCAGAAATGTCGAGACACCAACTCCCACATTAGTTAAGCAAAGCACTGAAACTGTTGCACAGCTCCTTTAACTTGTCCCTCAGGAAATTTCAGTCCCGGACACCACTGAGTGAAGTCTTCAAACTTTCAAAATGTCAAATGATACCTTTCCTCATACTGCATTTTCTGCCAAAAGTGAAACTGAAAAAAATGCATTCGAAGTTTCAACTTAGGTTTCTATATTTTCTACAAGCCCCAGATACACGAAATTCACCTGGAGCATTGTTAGCACCTTCCTCTTGAGCCTTTGTTATTCCTCTGGCAATAGCTGCCAGATTGGCGTCGTTTGTAGGCGAGCTGATGTTTGTAGCAGGCATTCTTTGACAGATCAACTGGCAAGAACTAAGGCAAATCATACTAAGGAAGACCAGCAAAACAGGAATATGATCTGAAGTGGAAGATACTGCGAAAGGGTGTTACTGAAAGATGGTACAATATCACGGTCAGCCAGGCAGGGCCAATCGTAAACCCCGTTTCAAGGTCTCTACCAATAAGATTGCTCATACCAAATTTTCAGGATTTTTTTCTATTTGGATGTATGGGGTCGTCCTGGCCATTAATACTTCTAAACTGGGAAAGTTTCTACGGGCTAAATCTAGAGAAATGGCGCTTCCAATCAGGGTGACATGTACTGGCTACGTCAAACGAGTATGGAGCAGCCCTAAATCAAAAATCCAAAAAACTTGTTCCCTGCTGACTCAAGGAGACTTGCCGGCATGCCGAAAAAAAATTTATTGCGAGATAAATCTTGCTTTATTATAAATAAAAGTTTCAGAAACCATTCTTTGGAAGTTAACAAACATGAACACATAACTTTTTTAGAGTTTTTTTTTTCTGTAAAATTTTAATTTTGAGGCTATACCACCCCCTTAAAAATAAATTTACAAATGTTGTAAATTTACAAATGTTTGATGTTGCTCCTTGTTCAAATCTGGCCCTCGCGCACACAAACCCTTATTAAACCCTTTGAAGTCGCACGTACGCGCGACAAGAACGTCGGCAAATGAAGCGAATGTTGATGAGTGCCAGGCGTTTGCCCAGCCCTTTGTTGGCGGGCATTTTATTATCGAAAGTATCTCTTACAGTATGTACAGTGGCAGAAGTGCCCTTCCAGAAAACATCCCTCCGGCTTTGGGGGATCTGTTTCCATCGGCAGGCCCTGGAGCTCCCTTAGGCACTGTAAAAAAGAGAAAAAAAGTTACATTTCTTACACCAAAAGACATAACCTCTGTTTCCAATGGCAAGGGTCAAGAAACTGAAGAAATAGTATGTTACAAGCTGACAAAAAAAAAATAAAAGAAATACGCCCAGAAAGAGCAGAACCTAGCTCTCACGACAGCCTCCAACATTCACCCGAATATCAGAACGGTCAACAATCTCCAGAGTATGACTGCAGAGAGAGTGAGGCAACCCATGTGTTAATTAAGGCTGGTTCACACACAGGACGCTACTTACCACCGTCTCCCTTAACTTACGATGAGCCGAACAGCTTAGACACCACCCATCGAGTAACCGTGAGAACACATCCAGTTTCCGTATCTCGTTTCTTTTGCACTTGCATCATTCTTCTTTCCCTGGCTCGAAAAACCTTTGACAATGTTATAAACAACCTTTTCTCCTATATATAGAACAAAACATTTCATCCCTCAAATAGCACAAAAACTTCGCTCTAGCAAAAATGCAGACTCCAGGGTCACTTCCCAGATGGTGCCAGCGTGTCGGGCTGTCCTCTCGTCGTCAGAGATCGCGAGAACTCGGCCCTGAAGGCGAATGGGAGTGTGCCTTTGACAGGCCACTAATTGAAGCACCTGGCAGGGTTGTTGCCCATAAGTCCACCGACATTACCCCTGAGGCACATACTCTCCTTGCGGTTTTCCTACTACCCTGACCCACTACTTACCCCACCCTCCCTCCCCCCCCCCCCCCGAGTTTGCGGGTTACCATTGTCAAGTGCCCTCTTTGACACAATGTCGTTGCCTATATCTATTTATTTACATTGCCTCGCTGGTGCCCGAGGCAATGACACGCTAGGCATGCGAGACACAAATGTAAAGTCGCACGGTTTTTGTACAGAGGCATGGAACGAGACTCAGGGTTGACTAAAAATAACGGCATTTAAGCACTGTTCACACACTTACAACCGAGTAAGACCGAGAGATACAAGACTGGATTTTAAGAGACAACTCCGCTGCATTTCTGATAGTTAGAAAACTATGCAGCCTACTCTTCAGTATCATATAGGAAGACCCCATGTCAAATATTACGATCTAATTCCGTCTATATATTTAATAAACTGGCCAGCAAACTTTCAAATGAGCCAAGTCGCCGAAATCTGCCAACTCTAGCGTGCGACGTGAGGCGCAATCGTCAGCGCAGTCAATGCGACGGAGTTGGAGCGGCAAACGTTGAACCACTATGTCAGAGGCATGACTACGTCATTCTCACGTTTTGCGTTGTTTTACTTCTCGAGGCGAAATTGAACGATGACGTCGGTTTCTCTCCGGTGTTGGCTCTCCGGCGTCACGTGATCACCGTAGCGCGGATGCGCTGGTTTGCCTTGCCCTGCGCGTTTATCGCATGTCCTGGTTTCTCCGCTCCCCCTCTCCTCTTTCGTGTTCTCCCTTCCCCCTTCCCCGGGACATCACCGTCCGCCGCCATGCGGAGCGACCTGCCGCGTCGCGTGTCCTGTACCTCGCCCTACGAACGTCGCAAGACCACGTGGCTCGACGTGACGTGGCCATGGCTTTGATGACACGGGAGATCAATGTTGCCTGACGCAACCAAAGTTTCGGTTTC
>JAZHYW010060693.1:0-21801 GCA_037355805.1 Ixodes ricinus | reverse complement strand
ACTTTAAGCAAACGCCCTGCGCTTGTAGCCCGGCTTCGCTCGCTCCGTAGGGACATAAAAGAAATGGCGTACCAGAAAACTTGAAGCGCTTCGAGACAAACAAAAACGCCCCCTGGACGTTTGAGGGCAAATGAGTCCCTGAGAATTCACCGACGTAGTACACGGGCCTTTTCATGGGCCGGTGCGATAAAACGGGACACGGCCGAGAGCTGTCCGCGTCACGCTCGTTGAGTGTGGATACGGCTGCATTTTCGAAAGCGCCTCTTCGAATTTTTAAAATAAACAAACGGGCATAAAACAAGCTTCGTTTGGGTCGCTGACTTCGGTGTCCTTCACGCTAGTCAGTCGACCGGTTGTTGCGCTTATCTCACAACCGTAGCGATTAAGCTCTGGTTTGTATCGCAGAATTACGGTCTCACCTGAAGTTAAAGAACGTTTTTGTTCCTTCTTTCTTTATTGCGATGTCTCGCGCTGTGATCGAGGAGTATGTGGCCTTGCGGCATCCTGCCGGACTTGCCGCCAACTCGAGAAAAAGTCACTGCCAGGCCTCGATCTCAGTCTTATTGCCCTGAAATGAGCAAACGTTTTTACTCACCTTACCGAAGCGAAGAAATGAAGACTATTCCCACAACAGCTACGCTCCGGGACGGCAGTCGGCAGTACAGTGCAGCGAAGAAACAAGCGAGCGAAACAAGGGAGTCGACTGGCAATACATGCTGTCACTCTTCAAAAGGCGCTGATAGATGACGCCAATGATGTGTCAAAAAATAGCTTCTGGATGTGTCTAGGTTTCAATATGAAACTTACTTTTTCGGAAATTCATGCGAAGAGCAAATAATTGCGTACAACAGCGAAGGTATAAAAGCCAGGCTGTTTTTGAATTCTGAACTAACAAAACGATTTGGAATTCCACTCTTATTAAATACATGTTTATATATTAACAGTTAAAATTCAACACTAGCTAGGAGCGCAGAGCACCCTCTTTAAAAATTCACATAAGCGAGCCGCATTTAGGTCTATGCATTTTTAATTGATGTTTTACCGCCGGTGCGTTGCAACGGAGAATAATAGAGAAAACAAAATATTTGTAATGCTTTTCTTAAAGCCACTACAGGAAAAATTAAACAAACATGACTGTATCGAGTGTAAATTATTTCTAGTTTAGTTATTTTAACAATGTTTACCCTGGAAATTAGGAGAGTAGAGGAGCAAAATACGACTTACGACACTGCGGCAAGCCGCGTTCAGGGATTGAAGTTTATGTGTATGGAGCTTCCGGCATCGTTACGCCCTTGAAGTCTTTCGCTGAAATCGACGAATTATCTTCATTTTCGCCGGCTGCAGGTGGCTTATCCATCGCGCGCCTGTGCAGTGGTACTTCCTCGATTAAGCTGCTCTGGTCGCATCAACCGCAGATAACATTCGCCGGCCGTTCGCCGAGGCTACATGACTCGGGAGCTTTGAAAGCCAGCGGCAGAGCGTTCTCCCCGTCTCTTGCAGCAGCGGCCAAGCCAGTCTCCCACAAATATGTTCAAAGGTGAGACCGTTTTTCGCCACCCTCCCAATCGCTCCCTCGTCCCTCCTGCTGAGAACGCCAAAGAAGCTGCTTTGGTTTCTCCCGCTTGTATGGTAAATCCCAGGTTTCAAAGTCCGCATGACACAATCTCCACAACTCGATCGATCTGGTGAGCCTCTAGCAAACGGACAAGCTGAAAAGTCCAGATCGTAACCAACTGCCTGATAGAGAGACTGAAAGTGGTTCTAGCAAGCCACCACTAGGGTAAACGGAGAAAGCTCAGCGTAAAGAATCATGGCAGGATGCTGGCAACACCGTCAAAACGCTTTTCTGAGGGTTTTTTTTATTTTAATTACTACGAAGCAGCCTCATTAAATCGGGGTGACTCGAGGTCCTCACTTTGCCGCAGCCTGCACTATGATGGCTGATCGATGACCCGTACTGTTATTACGACTGAGGCTATCTGGAATATTGCAAGTCTCTTTATTGCATTTGTTGTTTTTGGCACCCATCAAATGCTTCGGACTGTCACTTGGCTTTACTTCACCACAGAAACAGCAACATAGATCGCGGCGCGATTTCTACAACATTTTTATTTACCGTTAACTTACAAAACTGACCATTTCTAACATATACCGTCAGAAGTTCTGGTTCCAGTGTTGATTTTCAACACATATTTTAGTTGCTCACGGGATCCGACACTCGTTTACAAACAATCCCGTGCATGTGCAGAAACTGCATGAAGTGAGGCTGCCTACACATGCGCCATGCCGACAACACGTACGCCACCAGCAGCCGCCTGCCGCAGGCCGCCAGTGATGCGTCAGGGCTGGCGCGGTTGGTGTACAGTTTTTGCCGCTCGCCTCTTTTTATGCTCATCCGCTGTGCAACCCGTGCTCATCGCGAGTTGGAGGGACTTCCTCTGAGCTTCATTTTGAAGCTTTCTTCCCTCATTCCCCACCTTTCACACAAATATAAAATAAACGTGCATCACCTGGGGTGCATCTTCTAGTCCGACCCTCAGCCTTCCCCTCCTTTTCCGGACAGTGAAGGTCGGAACGGGGCAAGGAGACGTTTCTCGGACGTGGAAGTGGGACGACCCTGGAGGAGCCGATGGTGTTCAAGGCCGCAGCTGTTTCTGCACTCCACGGGAATCCAGCCGGACCGGCAGAAGGTCATGGTCAGGGGGCCGGCCTCGCGCGTACCTGGCTAATCCCCGCAGCACCGGCTGCGGGGCTTCCGTCTCTGCGCGCAGAAACTGAGTCGTCGGTTTCTTCAGCTGGGGTCCCTTTGCCGACTTCAGTAATGGGGCCTGGACATCGCTTTCTGGCTGGTGCATTCAACGCCTTACACTGCCCGCGCGCCAGAACCAGTCCCAAAATGGCAAACATGCAGTGTCGCCAGAAATCGCCATGTCATGGTGTCGGACGCCGCGACCCTGGCGGAGGGTCCCAAAACTTCTAGGCAAAGGCACGAATGAGCGAGCGCGAGGTGTAGCGCTTCGTTGCTCACGCTGCGTTCCCACCTCGCCAGGCTGCAGCAGCTCTTCATGGAATGCTCGAGCCAGTCAAGCAACCCTGCAGCCTGCGCAGAGGTACCGACCTGCAATATCCATCGGAGCAACAGCGTGACGCTTTCTGCGACTCGCGACCAGCGGGAATCGGAGAGATAGCAATTTGGCGTAAGAACGTGGTAGACGCGCACGGACAGAGGCGCCTTCCAGGCGCCACTCGGGAGATTCGCGCTTCGCGGGCATCTCTTAGCACGAATGTCCGCGCGTTCAGATATGCGAACGGACCGACCTGTTTGCTTTCTGCTCCCTTACAGGACAGCGACTGGGTGCAACATCAAGCTGAAAGATCGTAAGTCCGGAGGAGCACTCCGCAGTCACGCAACGCACCAGCACGGCCAACACGTCCCTCGCGCGCTTTCAGGGTGCCGTGGTTGCCTGCCGATGGGGAGCAAGGAGGCATAAGCCGCCGGAGCCTGCAGAGAAACCCGCTCTTCATGGAGGACATGTCCGCAGGAGAACTCGCCACCGCTGTGAGAAACCTCCCGTGACCCTACTTAGAAAGTGCAGAAATGGCTGCTTACCCGCATAGATCTCCGCAACTTTCGCAGCTCTCGCACCATAACAACATATGCAATCCTGCCTAAAGCCGAGCGTCGATCTCGTTCCTGCAAGTAGGCAAATCCACTAACGAGGCCTGTGCGGCTCATCGTTCGGGTACCTCGAATGCTGGAAGCTGTCATACAAACATTTCGTAAGTGAAATAAATATTCCAAAGATCGTTTCCAACTTTTAATTTAGGTAGCATATCGAGTCCCAATTCTCTGCGTGCTAATATACCACCCAAGGATTTTCCTCACGAACCCGGCAGAAACATCTGATCTTGGGAACGCCGTCAACTTGCATTCACTTGCGTTTGTTCCAGAGGCCAAGAAATGAGAGTTCGCTCCCAGGACACTGTATCCCTACCACTAGAGCCGAAGAGGTTGGCACTGTTTTGCAGGTAAAAGTTCAGTAATCATCTATGAGAAATGAGTCCTTCCCTGCATGATTGACAAAAGTTTTCAAAGCCAAGCAAAACAAATCAATGATGTGAAAAAATATGTGCAGAACTGCCAAGTCTTTACCCATAAAGTCGATACTAGTGTGTTTTCAGCCTGTCAAGGGAGGCTGCACACTCGATTATGCAAGTAAACGCAAGTGTGTGAAGCAGCCATTCAGTATTAGTCCGCAAAATGCAGGCCTCCAATCTGTCCCCAAGCTGGACCTGCTGCCGTGGCCCTGCGAACCCCGGGCAACCGTGCCTGCCTCAGCAGGCACGACTCACAGTGTCAGTCTTCCCGCACTGTTCCGAGCTCCTAAGGAGGTACATGGCGGGCGGGAGTCTTCGCCAGCTTTGCGTGGTGCAGTTGCTCACGGCATCTGCACCTAGGTTCCGAGGAGAGACTGTGGCTAGTCTTCGGAAGACGCAGCAGGCGCGGCGCGCCCAGTCGGTGGCCGCGCCTCCGCGCGACCTCTACGGCGTCGCCAGATCGCGGTCAGCGGTGGTCCCGCCGATCGCGATGCTGCCGGTCCTCCACATGGCGTTCCCGCGCTTCTCCGAGAAGTCAGAGCTGCGAGGGTCCGCTTCAAGCGCAAGTACGCGCATCTCCCCAGCGCTCTTTCTGTTTGGCGGATGGCACCTGATTCTGTTGGTACGCGCGATCCGCTCGGCAACCGTAATGTTTGTCACCGCAGCCACGCGCCTAGAAACTTCACCAGACGGTCAGTCATAGCTACCTTGCACACCCAACAGCCATGCGCAACTGTTTCCAGATGCCCGCCATGCCAGCGTTCACGCAGATGACTACATCTCCACAGCCATAACCGTTGTTTCGACGCATGCGTGTCACACGGACAGCAACAAAGTGTCCGCAGCGGTAATTTTACGAGCTGACCACAGCGTTACCTGTGGCAGGGCCAATACGGTTTGATCTAAAGAGTAGCCTAGCTGCCGGTGGTGACAGCTACACGTAAAAGGGTTGCGATCCGCCAGTGGTGTATGTACTCGTTAAAAACTGTCACCGCGTAGGAGCTTATTACGCGGTCGATGAAAGAGTGGTGACGTGAAGGGTTTAGCAATGGTTTTGCATCCGTGGTGACAATTACCTCAGCTTAGCATGCACTTGCAACAACGTTGTCTAAAATGATGGTTGCATGAAAACTACAATCTGCTCCTCTAAATAAGACACTGGCGTCTCGGTCTGCTCAGTATGTGCCCCCCTGGAGGTTAGGGTGGCCTGCCTGTGCAGGGCCGACTAATCTCAATGATCAAGATTGCAACGTTGCGCTCGATCGATTGCAGAAGAGAAATGCCATTTAGTATCCTGGTACTTTTCCCCACCATCGGATGTCGACTGCTTCTTGCTATTTTTGCCGGAGACTCCCGTTGGCAGATTACCCGGCTCGAAAGACATGGGTCCCATCAGGGCAAGCTGCGTGAGTCCCCTAGAGTAGTGCAACGTGCTCGTCTGTCCAGTTCATACCACTTTGCGCAGGTTTTTCGATAAAGACCAGGTCACTCACCTAGATGGGCCAGTTCATTTCTTCAGTAATGAGTCTCACAACCTCGTTGCTGACCACTTCCTTTATCACAATCTTGCATGCAGTCTTTCTTTTCTGTCATGCTAACCGAAACTAAAGACTATAGCAACCCAGTGAAGGTATGACTCACACTGTCCTAATGTCACGAGAACCGAGTCGAATCGCAGATACACCTCATCCACAAACGGAAGAAAGCAAAAGACTTCCAATGTGGCTGCTCCGGATGGCACGGCGATGATGGCTGGCAGTAATATTGCGTGTAGCCTATTCACATTGGCTGATGCCGGACTCTACAGCCCGCATTAGCCAATAAACGGACGCTTGTCGTCTGTGTCCACAGGACGCCAACGAGTGCTGGACCGAGATGGTGCGAATGCTGCAACAGAAGCTGCCGGCGGGAGACCAGACGGCCACGGAAACGACGGCCGCCCAGCCGACCAAGTATTCCAACTTCGTGGATCAGTATTTCGGCGGTATCTTCGACGTCACGTATCCTTTCGTGGGCAGCTTTGCCCTCGGAACGCACTTGGAAAAGCGTCGTCATTGCATCGGCACCACGGGTACTATTTTGGCCAAAGTGAAAGTGAGAACATTGTGGGCTACCGATTGGATGTGGTGCCACAGCTCGCGTGTAATTGACCAAGAAGACATTTTTCACCTATTCACTTGTTTGGAACAGGGGCCATATTGTGGTGAGAACGCTCCCACCAACGTACGAATAGGGGAGAGGTCGCGTGTAACCTTCGATGTGCTTGTACTTCATAGTCTTCCATCCACCGGTTGACAACAGCTTGTGTATGGCGGCATAACAACTCGAGATTTTCAATCGAAGCGCCGCCAGTGAATGGCTCCTGACGGGAAATAGCGGACAATTACAATTTTAGCCCACGTTCGATCTCCGCCTCGCTACGGCACTCAAGTTTGTAGCGGACGATAAACTTTTTTTCAGGTCTCTTTGCGGACGACGTACGGCGTTTTCTCGTTTTAGTTTTGCCCACGAGCGACACTCCGTGGCGGACAAACCAAGTACTTCGAACGCGTGAAAGAGATCATCTACAAACGCTATCGTAGGTGCGCTTCTCAAGATGCAAATTATTTCTCACTCTCGCGGTGACCAAAATCGAACCCCAGGAGAACGACGCTTCGTTTATTTGGTCGGTTGATTTGAACCCTCGATCTACCATGAGCACACCCCATCATTTGGCCTCTGCCCAGTGTAGCCGCTTGTACTCCCAGGCCGGTGAGAAGCGACGTCGCAATGATGCTTTTCGGCGCTTCAAGAGGAGTGTGTTCCGGGCACCGCTTCCACGCACTCGATCCGTTCACCGTCCCGCCCAAATGGCCCGTGCCCTTGCCTAATGGTTTCCACGTCACAGCCAGCACTGTGTGTCCCATTGGCCGAACGAGTTGTCCTATGGGCTGAATGTCTAGGTCCCGCAACGCTCGGCTGCAACCAGGCTCAAGTGCATAGAGTCCGAGGATGAGCCAGAGACGAAAACCACGGAGCACTTTCTACAGCTGAGCTGCTTCATCTCTCAGGGTGAGAGTGCCACAGGGGTATGCCGACACCTCTTAAGGCCCCTTCCAAGCACTCGCGTTTGGTTAGACTCGAGTTTTGTCATCTTCTATGACAGGATGAACATGCTGGCGCCATCTTTCAGGTAACCCTGCAACTGCATTTCGCTAGATCAAAGGTTTCCCGGTATTTGCTAGATCAAATGTATGTACTATCTATGAGAAATCGTTGTTTATAAGATCGTCAGAAGTTTTTCGACCCACAAAAGAAAGAAGGATGCACGCAAAAAAATAGGGATCGTACAAAAATCTAGCAACGCCCCTAACTTTGTCAGGGAAGCTCTGTAACTTAGCCACGAGTTCAGGAAGACAGTAACAGAAATTTGGAATGGTATCTTAACCCTTTCACTGCAGAGTTTTTTTCCGACTGCACCTCACCCCATGCCGGTTTTTTTCGCAGGTTGTTTTCAGTGAATATTTCTGCATAGTAATGCACTACGATGCTCTGCAGTACATGTAAATATATTTATTCAGGATTATATTATCCAAATAAAAAGTCACACTGTTTACAAATAAAGCACGCTTACTCGGCCTATGTCGGCGCTGTCTGTGCCGCGCTGCTGAGACAACGACGAAGCAACGCGGATGTAGAAACATGCGCTCCATCTGTTGTCTAAAATTTAACCTACACGTTACATGTGTTTAGGTGACCTCTTCATACATGGCGCAACATGCCTGCATTTTTTTTTTCGCACGAGTTATCTCGGGAGTGGCAGGGAGTGAGTTTAAGAGGCAACACGAGTATACTCGGGAGTAGCAGGGGGTGTGCGTGGGTGGTGTCCCGAGTTATTGCGGGAGTGGCAGTGAAATGGTTAATGTGTCGAAGGAGAAGAGTAAGCAGCGACCAAATTAAGAAATGGTTGTTAGTCGCGCTGTGCGAGTGTCCCTTTCTTGTGCCAGTGCAAACCGTGCATCTGCTTTTGTGTGCCGTAACAGCGGAAGTACAAACCACCAACTTGCCCAAATTGCAGTTTTAACTAGCCCTATGGCCTCGTTACCAAAGAGGTGTTGGGTGGGGACCCCTGGTGGACGCCAGCCTAACCTTACGTCCACGTTACTCCCGCAGATGTCAAGTACATGTATGCGGGCCTCAAGAGCGTGAGTGTTTTCCTGCCTTTCCGTACCATCTTTGTGGCACTTCTCCGGAAAATAGATTTGCCGGCGCTTGCAGTATTGACGCACAAAAAGAAACCCAAGTTTTGTAGCCGAAAAGGAACAAAACGGATTTATTTCTCTTTGGGCTGCTTCTTGACGATTGCAGAGACTCCTGGAAACCATTAGGAAGATGTCTCCGACGCTGGGCAGAGACGCCGAGTACAAAAAGATGGTGAGCCTTTCTGAACAAGTTAATGTATATCTGGACCTCGTTGATGCATTTACGTTGGTATGTTTTCCCCGGCCTTAGTAGCCCCCAAGTGAGAGCAAACCCATAAAATGGCTATCAAAAGGGTTTATTAAGGACTGGAACATAGCACTTACGATTTCAAACTAAAGCACCTAGAAGGTGATGTATACCATGCTTGTAAGCAAAGCAGGTCTCGTTTATTCTGGATCACCCTTGCAGCATTTGTGCAACTCCATACGACTCCAGCATCTCTTTCTAAAGAGACCTTTCCAAAAGTCCTCCCGGCATTAGGTATTTTATTTTTTCGTAATGTTGCATCGTATATGCGCACGTCATCTTCGGAGATGTTTTCTTTCTCTGGGGTGGTAGAGAAATGCTTTGCGCGTGTCTCACTGCATCTCCGCACCTGTGGCCGACACAGCACATTTTTAGGGGCGAAGCTCCTTAGGGGCTAGCCATGTCCGTATGTCCGGTGCTCGTGCTCTTGCTCGTGAGCTCACGAGCATGTGAGCACGTGCTCATGTAGGGCAAAAAAAAGAAAAACAGATGAAAAAAAAATGATAAAAAAATGAAAGCCCTTTACAACTCCCTGTAATGCAGAATTAGAGCGCAACTCTTGAGGAGGAGGAAGGAAGGCACGGGGGGGGTCACGTGACCAGGTGGTCACATGACCTCGGGGGGGGGGGGGGGGGTCACATAGCTTGGGGGTCACGCACGTGACCTCGAGGGGGGTAGGGCGGAGAAAATTTTCCACTAAATTTAGCGAGGGAGAGTTTTCCGCTAGATTCGGCGTGGAAAATGTTCCGCTAAATTTAGCTGGGAAAGTTTTCCGCTAAATTTAGCGAGGAAATTTTCCGCTAAATTTAGCGAGGAAAATTTTCCACTAAATTTAGCGGGGAAAATTTTCTGCTAGATTTAGCCGGAAAATTCTCTGCTACAGATTTAGCGGGGAAAATTTCTCCGCTACATTTAGCGGGGAAAATATTACGCTAAATTTAGCGGGAAATTTACCAATCAATGCACCGCGCGGTTACGCCGACGCCAACAACGACGGCGACGCCGCTCAAGCCGGAAACGGGCGCCTAAGAGCTGCGGTCTAAAAAAACATGTTTGCGCAGTCGACAGGATTCGAACCTGTGCGGGAGACCCCAATGGGTCTCTAATCCATCGCCTTAACCACTCGGCGACGACTGCAGTACGAGTAGGGGGCTCTGAGGTGTGGTAGTAACTCAAGAGCTGGGGATGTCATGGATGAAACGTTGCATGTAGCCGCTCAACGTCTATACAGGAGAGGGGGCTGCGGTCAAATGCGATATATAATCGCGTTAAACTTTGCATGCATTGGCTCAACGTTTATAGACGAGAGGGCGCTGCGGTCAAATGCTCAAATGCGTATATAACCACGTTCCAAACCACACATTCTACTTCTGACATGGATGAAAACGAACGAAAGGCTCGGCATGCTGCGGCTCAGCATCTACGCAGACAAGCACCACCAGAGCTTCGCCCCAGTCAACATCATTCACCACGTGGAGATGCGGTCAATGTTTTTTTCCAGAGCACCATCAGCCGCCTGCCTGCCTACCTGACCATCCAGTTTGTCCGCTTCTTCTACAAGGAAAAGGGGGCCGTCAATGCCAAAATTCTCAAGGTGGGTGGTCCACACTTTCCGCTCTCTTTTAACATGGAACATGTGTAATGGTTGGGATCCAATGACCCCACGATCGTTGCAGCTCGACCTTCTACCACTGCGCCAATTAGCAGGTAGACACAAAGCTAGCTGTTTCTACCACGCTGCCCTGTACTAACTGTTCGGCATTACGGCGTTCCTGTATGAACAGTTCGTGGAGACGAAACAAAGAAATCCAGGGAGTGCCCACCATCGCATTAAAAAGGACAAGTTTGCGATAAAAGAATGCGCTGTGATCAAGGAAAAATTTAAAAACAACTGCAGGGTTTACTACAAGCTTCGATGAATGCCGCGGAAACACGTTCTGCGTAAACCAACCTCGTTCATAGGAATGAGATAAATGAGCATTTTAGGGTAGTGGAATGTACTTGTCCTTAAAAACAATTACCGTAGAGTTCTGAGAAATGCCCGCCCCCGAGAGTTCGCCCATCCCGTTTTTCTGGCTAAATATCTGTAACATAAAAATTCCGAAACATCGCCCACGCCCCTGATTTCCGTCTGGACGTCACGCAATGTCCGACGGGAATAGCATCTACCGCACAATTTGCAGTACCAGCACATCAGACAAGCGAGTTTACATAGCAGATTCTCGTGTTTTTGTCCGCGATCTGCGTGTGCAATCTCCATTCCACGCGAGTTTTGTCCCGCGTGTTCTATATTGCATTGTGAAATAAGATTTTGCTGCGTTCACAATCTGTTGTATTGTTCCCGTAACATACGAGTTTGTAACGGATTCCTGTCTTTACTGTCCGCGATCTGCGCGTGCGATATCGGTTCCTGTGACAACAAGCTTGCTAGCGGGTTCCGACGTGTTTATCGCATCGCGAATTTACGGTGTCCGCGATCTGCGGTATCAGTTTCTCGGCACGTAGTTTTAGCCGGTTTTGATAAAGTTTTGCTGTGGCATCCCCAAAAGATACTCACCCCATGTTTTTCACCATTTATCTCTTCATTTTGGGTGTGGACGTTCTTTCAAAACTTTACAATAAATACTAATTTTTTTGTTTTTTTTTGTTAACGTTTTGGCGCATTTAATCTCTTTTTTAGGCTCACTTATTGCCGTACTCCTTGCGAACCGCTGTTAGACTCCTTGGAGGGTGACATTCCATCCCCAGTCTCGAAGCTTACACCATAAAGTTCTGAGCAGGGGCCACATGGAAGTAGACACTACAAGTGAACAGTACTGTATTTGCTTGCATATTGAACTTGGCGCAGTATGGCCATAGTAGCTTTGCGCCATAAAACCTGTAATCAGCAATTCATATTGAACGAACTTTTTTTTTTATAAATTGATTCATATTTTTAAGAATTGTTTCATTACGTGGGGTAAAATTTTTGTATTTACACAATTTGCACAAATGTCATTTTAGGTGCCAATATGACATGGCAAGGTACTGTGGCACGTCTCCACTGACGGAGGTGCGCCCATAATTGGTCGTGGGCGTGCCACAGTAATCATGCTCTATAAATTGCAAACCTTTTTAGGGCGCTTTCTTGCGTGCCCTTTGCCGAAGAAAAGCACCCTACAAAGCTCACTCAGCACGAAGAACAACCCGACCAATCTTAGGCCTAACCACTTTCACTCACTGTCCGAAAGCAGACCACAGACGACGGTGGCATGTTTGTTAACATCAATGCATCCACAGACGGAGAATGACCAGAGCTGGGAGATTCCTCGACCCAAGCTTCGTCAAGTGTGCGCGCCGCTCGGTTTCATGGTTGATCACTTATGCAACTACGCACTTGCGGCCGCTTGCAGCCATTACGAGAGCGGCTTGGCTTGGCGCTTGACTTGGACCTGACCGCTTGGCAGCAAAGAAAATTGACTCGGTGGCTAGATAAATTGGACGCAATTCGAGACTTGCAGAGCCGAAAATTGGGAGTGTGTGCATTACGCGAGGGTAAAAGAAAATTCCAAATATTGGTGCTAGTTTTTGGGGGTGCATTCAGTTATGCGAGTAAATACGGTAGTTTCAATACATTGGAGAGACATTGGACTGTTGCCAGACCTCTGAGCACCGGCTCGTTGGCCCATCGCAAGAAATGGGCTACCGAGGGAGCTACTCTTTAAAAGGGCTTTGTTTATTCCTGACCCTGCATCAAAATGCAATCCCAAACCCTAAAATTTGTGAGTTCTTCCAGTTTTTGAGGTTTTCCCTATGCCAGATGTCTCTGTCACGTTTGCAAGACACCTCGATTGGTTGAATGTTGCATGGCCGTGGTTAGAGGGCTTCCATAGGCTATTCGGTAACTCCTCGACACTAAAGAAGTCACGAGATTACATTAGCACAGAGACACTAATCGGGACGGGATTATTCACTGCGCAACACTTCTCGACCCAGACGCGACATCGGCGCTTTACTCCATTTTACTTATACGGAGTAATGATGGGCACCAAGCTTTTACCGCTTAGGTTGCTGCCCTACACACGAGACTTCTCAGCCACTGTGGTATCTTTTATGGCAATTGTTCAGTTTTGAACGGGAAAAAAATAAAAGAAACTAGCAGTTGCCCGTTCGTGCCGTGTACGTGCCGAACGGGCACTACTCCGACGACCGTAGTTAGCGAAGTGAGGCATCCCTTTGCATCTCTGTGCCTCTAGGACATCAAGTTCACGATGCAGCTGGACATGTTTGAGCTGTGTTCGGAGGCACTGCAGCAGAAGCTGATCCCGATGCGGACAAAGTTCAAGGAAGAGGAGGACCGCAAGCTCGACGTGGCTCAGAAGGCAAGTCCCGCGAGGTTGCGCTCTTCTGGCACCTGCAATTTCTCTGGCAGAGACGGACGTTGCGTGTGGCCCGAAAGGCGCCCACGAGCATACTTGGGGACAGTTCTTATAGTCCCTGATAAGAACATAGGGCATGGCCGAGCCTCTCATTATCTCATCGCAGCCAGCGAGTGTGCGGCGTTCGCCAATAAGATCACCGAAGAACAAATCGCAAAGTAACGAGCGTGGACGTATTCGGCCACGTTCCGCGTTTTTTAACCCCTTGACGGTTGCCGCCGTACGTGTGCGACAGCGATTACACATTTCAAAGTTCCCACCTAAATGTGAAACTTCGCGAACTACGGGGTATGTTTCTATTTGTTACGTCTTTGGCGAACTATAAACGTTGTATTCGCACGCTGTTTTTAGCTTTTTTGAAATATTTATAGTTTTGAAATTAAACGCTCCGTGCAAGTGATACAGTGCAACCCATTATAACGAGAATGAGAAAACCCGAAATTTCAATCGTTATAGCGATTATCGTTGTATCTGCAATAGAAACTGATAATTTCCAAACTAGAAACTCGAGAAACTGATTGTTATAAGCGGTACATCGTTATAGGTGGTATCGTTATTCAAGCGGGTTGCACTGTACGTGCGAGATGGTCGCTTCACACGATGGCTGCTCTGGCGGTAGTGGTAATCAGAGTGCCAGCTTGTTTTATTCAGACTTTTAACGCTTCTCAGTATTGACTTCAGAGTAGAGCTTACCATCCAGACAGTATCTCCGGTTCGGTATTTAAAACCACCAGAAAGTTGTGGAAGTGGACGTGCCAAGATAAAGTGGAATGAAAGCAAGTCGACAACTTTTTGCCTTAGTATTTCCATTTGAAGCTTTTGAAGAAAAAATATGTGCATTGACCCTTTCTTTATACTATTTCTTTGAGAATAAAACCGAGCAACTGGGAAACATCTATTAGGAAAAATACTGTACCCACAAAGAGTTAAGCTGTCGGTTACCATATTCGTGGCCATTTCAATACCTCTGCCGATCGTGTTAACCAGCTCGGAGAGTTTTCTTCGACCTACGTCCGTGGACGATGCCTGGAAAGCGCCTCCGAAAAGTGTGTTCAGTGCGTCCTCGTTTTTGGTCCCCTGATTTCTGCTCCGACGACATCACACTCACGAGTTTTTTTCAGTGCCAGCTTTTTTAGTTCGAGCAACCCCAAACTTAGTTTGTCTGTACACCAATTTAATCGGAGTGCCGAGGAATTTAATCTAAGTTGGCACCAATTTAATCCCGATGCCTCTCATTTGAATCCAGTGGGCACTCGATTCATTCGTATCTCCGGATTCATTGGTATCTGTGCCCATTACTTGAAAAACGTAATGGATTATAATTGCAAATGGCCGAGCCTCAAATGTAATGGATTACCGTTACAAATTAATTTCGCTGAAAATTAACAGATTACTTTACTCGTTACGTTACAAATTACTTCCCATTTCTCATACGCCTTCATTATTGTAGTCCTCGTAAAAATAAAATATTGTAGTATTTAAAGGGAAACTGAAGCGGTTCTGTATTTGAGAAAAAACACTTCAATGGCCTTCAATTTACCTCCAGGATCAGGAATATCGAGATTATTTTTCAATTTGGCGCACGGAGCCTTCAGAAATTAATTTTTAAAGTACCGCCAAAGCCCCTCCTTCCCGGGGCGTGACGTCACAAAAGGAGTTTTCGGAATCTCTGCTCTCGCGCATCTTCAGCGCCTGCCAAAGCTATGCACGCGCACTCTTGCTATTTTCAAGAAGGTCAGAAAGAGACGTCACGACTGCCGTCATTGCGGAAAAATATACCTGGCAAGCTTGCCATTGCACGCGCTGCCCACACGAGCGACACGCGCTTGGCGGCCGAAAGGTCCTTTTATGACGTAACAACAGGTCGGAGATTTTTCGCGTTTTCTCGCTTTTAGTTGCATCTTCAGGGAAAACGAATGTGATATTCAGATTCACGGGATAAAAATACACCAGAATTCACCTCTAACTCGTTTTTTTCAAGAAGTGTTTCAGCTTCCCTTTAAGAGAAAGAGTGTAGGTGCACTTCATTCACCTGTATGCAGCCAAGGCAGCAAAAGCTGCAACCACACCCGCCGTCCTACTAGCTTACAGCGACCGGAAACGATCCCTGGAATTCTGCAGACAGAATTTCAGGGACCAGTATTTTGAAAAGAAATTAGATTACAAATTAGTGTTGCAAAAAAAGAATGTGGCAGTGACGAAATTACTTGAAAAGTAACGCAATACAAGCAATCCGTTACTTGCAACGAATTACTTCCCAAGTCTGTGCATGGGTGGTATGGGACCATAGTAGCCTGTGGAGATGCGTGAGGAGAGCGTGTGTCTGAACTTGCGTTGCAGCTCAAACTGCAGCACCCGGACGGAGGCCACTTCCCCAGCAAGAGGACCAAGCAAGAGCCCTACTCCTTCCCCGACGGTAAGTCTCTTCGCCGTCCTTTCGCGCGGCGTTGGAATTGTGTTGAAGCCACGGCCTGACGGCGAGGCACCGTTTTCTTCCCAGACCCGGGCTCGAACAACAGCGGTTACTACGAGCTCCAGGCGGTGCTGACGCACAAGGGCAGGTCTACGTCGACGGGACACTACGTCTGCCTGGATCAGGCGGAAAGAAGGTGGGCGTGCCCCATGTGGCGTGGGCGTGCTCTGTACAGAGTCCCCCCCGCCGCAAAATTTACACATTTCTTTTTTCCATTGCAAAAACCAGCGACGCATTGCCGAACGCTCATTCTCCGCTCAAATGTATCACTAGCGGTTTCAACCAGATGCAAAAGCTTCAGAAGTAACCGTTGTTTCATTAGAAAGTTATAAGTGTTTCTCGGCTGCCATTTCCCAGTTGAAAATATCCGGAAATCACTTATAGCTTTTGGATAGGATATCGATTTGTTCCGAAGCTTTGCAATCCGGTTCAAACTCCTAGTGCTCCTTCTGGGTAGAGAAGGAACGTTCGGCGATGTGTAGTTTATCTTTGCGGTAAAAAAGTCCTGTAATTTTTTGGGGGGGACACCTTGTACTTTCTCTCAACATATAATTTACTACAGCCATAGCTATGGGCCACGAGGTCCAATCACCGACTGCTAAAACTACAAAACGAACTCGCTTTTCCTCATTTGCTTCAGTCTTGGGAAATCGAGGTTTCCCATGACTGCTGTTGGTATTTACTTTCATTCTCTAGAATGTAGACAGAATTCTGATGCCTTTCACAGAAGCGTTCACTGGCATCCAAGGCAAACGATCCGCGCGCTTGCGCTTTTGGAGACTTGGAATTTCAACTGCACGCCCATCACTGTTGCACGCAGTGTCTCACGTGGCTTCGATCCAAGAGTGCCTGAAATGCCTTTGTAGCTTACAAACAAACCCCTTTTTTTTCTCATGGCATCGTAGTAAATTTTTGGGAGCGGAAAGATTGGTACAATTGTTTTCCATCGAATTCTAAGGACCGAAATATTTCCAAATTTGTGCCAATGCTCAGACCCAGTTTCGGCCAAGAAAGTAATATTAAAGGCAGCTACCACCTGGGAACGGCGTCTTCACTATTTTCTCTCGCTGACACGATCCCTGTGCAGGGGCTGCCATAGCCATTTAAACTCTTTGTCTCGTTCTCCATCTAGTTAATGCACGTTCATTGCTCTGCTGGCTCGTAGATGATTGTTGGTTCATTGTTCCAAGCAGAAACCTGAAGTCGGAGTCACGCTGTTCGCACATCGTACGAAAGACACAATGTTCGCTGCAGACGTTGTGACAGAATCATCTGCGGACATACCTTGAGCACATACGATGCAGACAATGTGTTATGTACGTGTGTTTTGAACCCGTCTGCCAATGGTCTTTGTACGACCAGTGTCACCATCGTGCGAGGAGAAAACAGACAGTGGCGGCAGACTCTCATTCGTATCATGTGTCAGGTGCGTGACTGCGACTTTAAGGAACAGTTGTTGTAGAGGTAACGTGGCAACGAGACTGTGGAAGTGGTGCACGTTGAATGTTGTTACGGTGTGCAGATTCGAGCAATCTTGACCGTTCGACCTCACGCTCGTGTTTCAGACGAGTGGTTCAAGTGCGACGACGACAAAGTGTCACTGGTCAGTGCCGACGAGATCCTCAAGCTCTCCGGAGGAGGTGAGGCGGCCGAGTCGGCCGTTTGTGCCTTTTTCTTCGTAATCTGCGAGCGCACGATAGCCTAGGAGAAGCTAGAGTATATTGTGCCCTCGGAGATTTTTTTTTCTATTCCAACTCGAGACATCTGCAGCTAAAAGTGTCAAGCCACAGATGCCTGGATCCCGGGGAAAACTTCTTACGCCGACCCGGAGCATGGGTTCCGGCCCCTAGAGCACGCAGATTGTCTCGATTGTCCATTCCGATGAGTAAAGTATCTCGCTAACTTGAGTGTTAATTCAGCCTGTCTGAGCTCCTCATTAATCCATGAAATCAAAGCCGGTCGTTAAAGGGTGTTAAGTGGTTAGGACACGTCAAATAAAAATGTGAGATAACAATAGTGCTAGGACCCACTGCGTGTTTCTAAATTTTTGCTAAATTTGTTTCGAAAAGGCACGATAGTTTTGTAGATAAATCTTGGGCCCTCAGATCTGTTCCATTCTAAAAGGCTGCCATGGTTTATGGGTCAGTGACGTCATTCGGCCAACGCGCAGCGTCCACTTGCACGCACTTGCAGACTTGGCTCTCTCGGTGTCTCGCCCTTCAGCTTCCTCGTTTACCCTCCGCGTTTTGAACACGCGGTTTCGAGATGATGACGTCTACGGCATCACTCGCTTCGTCGGAGTCTTCAACACTGATCGCAGCAGCGGTGAAGTGAATTGTTATCGAGAGATGTCGGAAGCTGGTCGTTTGGCTTCGACCCGCTAGCGACCAGCTCCAGCGACGACGATAAGATAGTCACGGACAAACTTACTTTCGTCCGTGATGATCTCGCACGTGCATGCAGGGTGGAAGGTCAAAGAGTAAGAAGGCGAGAGCGAGAGTAGCATTGGAGTAGCCTAGTAGCGTGGCAGTGTGCGATTGTACCAGTGGCAAGGCGAGCTTTCGACTAAATATGATGATCACGTGGTTTATGGGCACCATGGTGTGACTAACTTGAACAGTGTTGCTTGGTCGCCAAACAAAAATGATCAACATTCTTAAATTGATTATTGCAATTACTAGAGCTCTAAAAATTGCAAAACTTGGTGTACATACTAAGTAGCCTAAAGGCATTAGAAGTAACGCTTTACTGTAACTTTGTTACTTTTTTTTGGCAACTTTAAACTTTAATGTGCTACCTTTTCAAAGTGTAACTTGTAACCATTGTTCTATTACTTTTTCTAAAGAAACGACAAGAGTAACGGCATTAATTTTCAGTTTCTTTGGCATTATATCATTATTGAATGAGTACAATCTAGCCATTCCTTCGCCTTTAGAAATGACGTGTTCCTACATTTTGAGTGTCACATTTGCCTTGTGCGAGCTTGCACCACCTTTTCTTGCACTTTCTGTAATAAAAGGGATCTTCTACTTTTTTTAAATTTAGTCTTATGAAAAAGTAACTTAAAAGTAATGCCGTTACTTTTAAGAGTAACTGTGACAAATTACTTTTTCATTGCAGTAACTGTAACAATACCTTTGCTACTTCTATCTGAAAGCAACTGTAAAGAACTACTACTTGAAAGTAACTTACCTAAGACTGATGAAAGCTGCTGGCGGCTTGATCTTGTGGCTGATCATTTACATGTCACCGTCCATTTGAACAAAGCCTTCTTTGGAGATGTCACAAGCATTATTTAGCCGAGACAAAACAAATTGCTTCATCGTCCCCTTGGTAGCTAGTTGCCGTTCCGTTTGCGTAAGAAAAGTGTCTCTGCAAAGACGAGATGGTCGCTGTCTGACGGGAACCAGAGCCCCTGTGTAGTCGACTTTAGCTGGTAGAATGCTATGTTTTTCCTGCGCCACCTCTTGCTGCAGTTGATCCCGCGCAGTACCGTAGCAACGGGCCGAGCCGGCTCAGTTTCCGTAGCAACCGACGGAGTCGAATGAGGCCAACGAGTGCCATATAGCTGTCGTCTGCTTCTTTCGCTTCTCGAAAAGCGCACAGTTCAAATTGTCAGTACGTGTCCCCACGTGCATTGAACATTCGGTGAGTGAGGCATCCATATTCGGATATGCCCATGCCTGTAAGCGAACCATGCATTTATGCAGATTTTGCTCACTTTTACCTGCTTATACCGCTTTTCAATGAATGGGTGGAGAGGTAAAACAAGCCATACTAATAAAGAGGCCGCTAGTGGCACAGTTAACATGCTAATCTTCAGGCTCAAGATGGAGAGCGCCATGGGGGCTTTCGACATTGTGGACCTACATCTTTTCGCTTCGTGTCGCTACTCTGGCTGCTAAAGCTGTCGTATACAGTGGCTCTATACGGAACCTCGAGGCGAGAGAGGCCGCATCTTCCGGCATGTGCGTAAAAAAAGGTTTTCGATATATGAGCGCACGGCTATGTGTGGCCCCATTGAGACGTTGACCCACCTAGCGTTACCAACTGTCCGGGATTTTGCGGGACTGTCCCGACTTTTTATTAAGCGTCCCGAGTCCCGCATCATCCCTGTCGGGACAGCTATATGTTCCAAATTTGGTCCAGACCGTCCATTTAAAAATTTTCTATGTGATACAATGCACGGCCAACAATGCGCTCACGCTGCGAAGCACAGATCGCACCGCGGTGGCTAGCATTGGCTGCGAGAGGCTTTAACCACTTTAGCATGCGAGCCACGGCAAGCCGGAAATTGGGGTGACACTGGTACGGGCAGCGCCTGTTATCATCATCATTGTTTGTATAAACCCCTTTTTCTCCCTTTTAGAACCCTCGCACTGCCCTGCCCTGCCCCTGAACCCCCCCTCCCCGTCCCGGCTTCGTTCATTGATGAGTTGGTAACCTTAGACCCATCTATTGGCACGCAGGGGACTGGCACACCGCGTATGTCCTGCTGTACGGACCACGTCTGCTGGAAGTAGAAGAGGACCTGCCGTGTCCGTAGCCACCCGTCCTGCCACACAAGAGCACCCCTCTCTCCTTACGATGGAACCTTTTTTTAAAAAAAGAAGAGAATAAAGTGTCAAGTTTGAGACCCGCAGTGTCATGCGGAGACCGTGGCGGGAATGGGACACGATATCGGGCCGACGTAGGTAAGGTCCCACACGGGATGTGGAGTGTCTAAATTTGGGGACGCAGAGGGTCAACTGCCGTTCCACCAGAGGATGCCCAATATTTCCGGGACTTCGTATTTGTTTAAGGCCTGGGAGGGTCAACTTATGAACCGTTCCCTCAAATTAATTCAAACTTTCAGGTTGAATTGAACTTCATTAGGAATGATGACATATAGAGTTTCAGTCTTGTAGGCCAATTCTAGAACATACTACGCTTAACAAGCTCCAGAAAAAAGTGACTTTGTTGGGAAATGTATTAAAAATAAATAATAATTGCAATCCACAAAATTCTCGTGTTAATGTGAAGTAGAATACTTATAGTGCAGGTTAAGGTGAAATTTAATTGTAGAACATGTAGTTATATACGACAAACAATAACACCCAAAAAGCACAAAAGATTTTCACAAATTTTAGTGTTTTTAAAATATTTAGTTTTCATCATAAAGAAGTCAGCTCTGTAGACTAGAAGTACCTTAAAGGAGCTGTGCAACGGTTTTAACGTTAAAAGAATTGGCGTTTTCTACTTTTGACATTGTTCACCTTGTCACAAAGGACAGAAAACATACCTCCTTCCTTCGAAATGTCACGATTCCGCACGCGTAATCGCGAGGCAAAAATTAGAATATTCCTCGACCTGCAGCCACGAGGCGGCCATGAGAAACACGCGGCATGACGTCAATGGGGAACCTTGTAGCAATATAGCAAGTTGTGCGAATACCTGCTCGATAAAAGGTAACTTTTCTATAAATCTTGTCATTCCAACATAAATATAAATGCGTCAGAAAACCTGGTATCATCGACAAAACTTTTATTATATGGAGTTTCAGTGGCGCCATCTATCCTAGGTCCACAAAACCATCGCAGCAGGAACAGCCACCAGAAGCCGGAGGGGAGGGGGACAGGGCCGGAGCGGGTATGGCCGGACCCGGATGAGACTTTCCTCCTTTCACCATATTGTTGCGCTGCTGCGCCCGCTAGCACGTGGTCACGCAGTCGCAAGCGGATGAGTTCTCGCCGCTCACTGATGGCTCTAAGAGAGAGCTTCACCGGAACCCCGCACCTTCCCCATTGACGTCACAGCGCACGTGACTCGGAAGTTAGTGAAGGAGTTGAGAGGTGCCGAAAACCTCAATCTTTGTCCATTTTTTAAAATAAAAACTAGGACATGCAGGCGAAAGCGGTTTTTTGTTCTTTACTTCAGAAATGTCGAGACACCAACTCCCACATTAGTTAAGCAAAGCACTGAAACTGTTGCACAGCTCCTTTAACTTGTCCCTCAGGAAATTTCAGTCCCGGACACCACTGAGTGAAGTCTTAAAACTTTCAAAATGTCAAATGATACCTTTCCTCATACTGCATTTTCTGCCAAAAAGTGAAACTGAAAAAAATGCATTCGAAGTTTCAACTTAGGTTTCTATATTTTCTGCAAGCCCCAGATACACGAAAGTCACCTGGAGCATTGTTAGCACCTTCCTCTTCGAGCCTTTGTTATTCCTCTGGCAATAGCTGCCAGATTGCGCCGTTTGTAGGCGAGCTGATGTTTGTAGCAGGCATTCTTTGACAGATCAACTGGCAAGAACTAAGGCAAATCATACTAAGGAAGACCAGC